>PVIH01006094.1:0-115436 GCA_004025045.1 Sigmodon hispidus | reverse complement strand
ACTAAAACCAAAAAAGCCATAACACAAAACGTTCAGAAAATCTGGGACACCATGAAAAGACCTAACTTGAGAATAATAGGAATAGAAGAAGGAAAAGAATTCCAGCTCAAATGCACAGATAATGTATTCAATAAAATCATAGAAGAAAACTTTCCCAACTTAAAGAAGGAGATGCCTATAAAGATACAAGAAGCTTACAAAACACCAAATAGATTTGACCACCCCCCAAAAAAAAGTCTGCTTGCCACATAATAACCAAGCCACAAAACATACAGAATAAATAAAAAATTTTAAGAGCTGCAAAGGAAAAGGACCAACTTACCTATAAAGGCAGACCCATCAGAATAACACCTCACTGTTCGATGGAAACAATGAAAGCAAGAAGGGCTTGGTCAGATGTTATACAGACGCTAAAAAAGCATGGCTGCCAAACTAGAATACTATATCCTGCAAAATTATCAATCACCATAGATGGAGTAAACAAGATATTTCATGACAAAATCAGAATGAAACAATACCTATCTACAAATCCAGCCCTTCAGAAAGCATTAGAGGGAAAACTCCAACCTAAGGATCCCAGATACACCATGAAACGACAATCAATAATCCCACAGAAGAAAAGCCCAAAGAAAGGAAATACGTACAACCTACCACCAAAAATAACAGGAAATATCAATCAGTGGTCACTAATATCCCTTAATATCAATGGACTCAATTCACTTATAAAAAGACACGCATTAACACGATGGATAAAAAAACAGAAGCCATCCTTCTGCTGCATACAAGAAACATACCTCAACCTTAAAGATAGACACAGGCTCAGAGTAAAGGGTTGGGAACAGATTTTTCAAGCAAATGGCCCTAAGAAACAAGCTGGGGTTGCCATCCTAATATCGAACAAAGTAGACTTCATACTAAAATTAATTAAAAGGGACCAGGATGGACATTACTTATTCATCTCAGGAAAAATTGTTCAAGAGGAGATTTCAATCCTGAATATTTATGCCCCTAATATAAGGGCACTTATCTATGTAAAAGACACAATACTAAAGCTCAAATCCCACATCAGCTCTCACACCCTAATAGTGGGAGACCTCAATACCCCACTTTCACCCTTGGATAGTTCAACCAGAACTATCTACTATCTACAGAAGTCTCTACTCAACAGAGAAATAGGAGTCTAACAGAGGTTATGATGCAAATGGATTTAATAGATATTTACAGAAGCTTCCACCCAAACACAAAGGAATATACATATTTCTCAGCACCACATGGAACTTTCTCTAAAATTGTCCACATAATTGGTCATAAAGCTGTTGTGCCCAAATTCGGAACCCCAAAGAGACCACCGAAGACTCGGAGAAGTTGAGAATGCAACAACAAGGTTTATTTATGTAAATACAAGCCATGGCAGGGAACCCAGTCAAGCTCTTGCCATAGCAAGACCAGTAGGGGCTCCTGAGGGGAGCTTAACAGCCACTTTTAAAGGGAAAAAACACAACTTGAGGTTACTCTAGTGTAAGGTTGTGTGCTGACAGCAAATCTGGGGAATTTCTCCTTGAATCTGGGCCCAAGAATGATGGTGGTTTATTTTGACTAGAGCATTTGGTGGTTGGGTAGCAGGGTCAGGGTGGTATGGATTCTGAAGTTGGAACTTAGGTCATGCTGTCCTTTTGTGACAAGCAGTTTCTAGCAATGGGCTCTGGGAATTGAGTGAGGGACTCTTTCTCAGGGCTCTGTCTGCTTTAGTTCAGCATAGTTCTCTAAAATGGAAGACTCCTTTTAGTTCTTCATTTCTCCCCTTCTGATGTGCCAAGAGCCAATCATGGATCTTTAGTTAATAACACATATGAATTTGGACTGGGGACTGGGGCATATCACCTTTGGACCATGAGGCAGGGTTACTTGGGGTCAAGGGCACAGCTGTGCTGTGAATGAACTCATGCTTAGGGACTTTTTACAGTTTAACATTCCTGGACCCTACCTGGATTATCCAGGTGTCTAGCTCATTCTCTCCTAGATCTGGGCAAGCCCTTGCCAGGAATGTGGAACTGAACTTTATCTTTATAGCTACTAGAATACAAAATGGCATTTCTTGAGCTAAGTTTACTCTCTTCAAAGCAAATATCAATAGATACAAAAAAGTGCAAATAGCAAATATCAGACCACCATGGCCTAAAGTTAGAGTTCAACAACGTCAAAAATCACAGAAAGCCTACAAAGTCATGAAAACTAAACATCACTCAACTGAACCACCTTTGAGTCAAGGAAGAAACTAAGAAAGAAATCAAAGTCTTCCTAGAATTTAACGAAAATGACTCCACAACGTACCCAAACTTGTGGGACACAATGAAGGCAGTCTTGAGAGGAAAATTCATAGCACTAGATGCCTATATGAAAAAACTAGAGAAATCCCACACTAGAGAATTTACAGCACAGCTGAAAGCCTTAGAACAATTAGAAGCAAACTCACCTAGAAGGAGTCGACAGCAGGAAATAATCAAACTTAGAGCTGAAATCAATATAATTGAAACAAAAGAACAATACAAAGAATCAATGAATCAAAGAGTTGGTTCTTTAAGAAAGTCAACAAGACAGATAAACACTTATCCAAACTAACAAAAAAGCAAAGAGACAATCCAAATCAACAAAATCAGAAATGAAAAGGGGGACATAACAGACCCACAGGAAATTCTGAGAATTATCAGGTTATACTTTGAAAATCTATACTCCACAAAAATGGAAAACCTAGAAGAAATGGACAGCTTTCTGGACAAGTACCATTTATCAAAATTAAATCAAGATCAAACTAAATACCTAAACAGACCTATAATGCTAAAGAAAATTGAAGCTGTCATTAAAAGCCTCCCAAGTAAAGAAAGCCCAGGTCCAGATGGTTTCAGTGCAGAGTTTTACCAGACATTCAAAGATGAGCTATTACCAATACTCCTCAAACTGATTTACACTGTAGAAATTGAAGGAGTAATGCCAAACTCTTTTTATGAGGCCACAATTACCCTAATACCCAAGTCATTCAAAGACGCAACAAACAAGGTTAATTACAGACCAATGTCCCTCATGAATATTGATGCTAAAATTCTCAACAAAATTCTGGCAAACAATATACAAAACATATAAAAAATATCATTCACCATAATCAAGTAGGTTTTATCCCAGAAATGCAGGCACGGTTCAACATATGAAAAACTGTAAATGTCATCCATCATATAAAGAAACTAAAGTTAAAAAACCACATGATCGTATCCTTAGATGCTGAAAAAGCCTTTGACGAAATCTAACACTCCTTTAAGATTAAAGCCCTGGAGAGATCAGGAATACAGGGAAAATATCTAAATATAATAAAGGTGATTTACAAGAAGCCGACAGTCAGTATCAAACTTAATGGAGAAAAACTCAAAGCAATCCCACTAAAATCAGGAACTAGACAAGGATGTCCTCTCTCCCCTTATCTATTCAATATAGTTCTCGAAGTTTTAGCTAAAGCAATAAGAGAATGAAAGAAGATTATGGGGACACAAATTGGAAAAGAAGAAGTTAAACTATCTCTATCTTCAGATTATAAATGATTGTATACATAAGTGATCCACAAAATTCTACCAGAGAACTTCTACAGCTGATAAACACCTTCAGCAATGTAGCAGGATACAAGATTAACTCAAAGAAATCAGTAGCCCTCCCTCCTATACACTAAAGATAAAAGGGCTGAAAAAGAAATAACAGAAACATCACACTTTATAATAGCTGCAAATAGCATTAAATACCTTGGAGTAACTATAACCAAAGAAGTTACAGGTCTATTTGACAAAAATTTTAAATCACTGAAGAAAGAAATTGAAGAGGATATCAGAAAATGGAAAGCTCTCCCATGTTCCTGTATAGGTAGGATCAATATAGTAAAAATGGCAATTCTACCAAAGGCAATCTACAGATTCAATGCACTGCCCATCAAAATCCCAACACAATATTTTTTGGACCTTGAAAGAAAAATACTCAATTTCATTTGGATTAACAGGAAAGCCAGGATTGCCAAAACAATTTTACTCAACAAAAGAACCTCAGGAGGTATCACCATCCCTGACCTCAAGCTATACTATAGAGCTACAGTAATAAAAACAACCTGGTACTGGCATAAAAACAGACTTGTGGACCAATGGAATAGAATTGAGGATCCAGACATTAACCCAAAAACCTATGAACACCTGATCTTTGACAAAGAGGCCCAAAAATATTCAATGGAAAAAGATAGTATATTTAACAAACGGTGTTGGCATAGCTGGATGGAAGTGTGTAGAAAAATGCAAATAGATCCGAGCCTGACACCCTGCACAAAATTCAAATCCAAGTGAATCAAAGGCCTCAACTTAAACCCAGCCACTTTGAACTTGATAGAAAAGAAAGTGGGAAATACACTTCTAAGAACTGGCACAGGTGACCACTTCCTAAATATAACACCAGTGGCACAGACACTAAGACCAACAATCAATAAGTGGGATCTCCTGAAGCTGGGAAGCTGCTGCAAAACCAAGGACACTGTCAATAGGACAAAACAACAGCCTACAGAATGGGAAAAGATTTTCACCAACCCTACAAGTGACAGAGGACTGATCTCTAAAATATATAGAGAACTCAAGAAACTAGAACCCAAAACCTTGAATAACCCAATCAAAAAATGGGGTACAGATCTAAAAAGGGAATTCTCAGCAGAGGAACTACGAATGGCTGAAAAGCACCTGAAAAAGTGCTCTTCATCTTTAGCCATCAGAGAAATGCAAATCAAAACAACTTTGAGATACCACCTGACACCTGTCAGATTGGCTAAGATAAAAGACACAGATGACAGCCTATGCTGGAGAGGATGTGGAGCAAGGGGAACACTCCTCCATTGTTGGTGGGAGTGTAAGCTTGTTCAGCCACTTTGGAATACAATATGGAGGTTTCTCAGAAAATTGAGAATCAATCTCCCCAAGGACCCAGCAATACCACTCCTGGGTCTATACCCTAAAGGTGCACAGTCGCACTCCAAAGGCATTAGCTCAACTATGTTCATAGCAGCATTATTCGTAATAGCAAGAACCTGGAAACAACCTAGATGCCTCTCAACTGAAAAATGGATTAACAAACTATGGTACATTTACACAATAGAGTATTACTGAGCAGTGAAAAAAAATGACATCCTAAAATTTGCAGGCAAATGGGTGGATTTGGAGAATATCCTCCTGAGTGAGGTCTCACAAACTCAGAATGATGAACAGGGATGTACTCACTCATTGGTGGACTTTAAACAAAAAAAGCTAAGCATGTCCAAGTTGCAAACCACAACCACTGAACAGCTTGGGATCTGAAACACCTTGGACTGGCACCTTGGAGCCCATTCCCTCCAGAGGAACACCTGACCCAGTCTTGATGTGGGGGTGAGGAAAGCAGATTGGTCTGGAGTGGATGTTGAACTAAGCCACCTTGGCACGTTAGGACCTCCTGCCCTTGCTGGGAAGGAGATGAACTGATGGAGAGAAGAGAGAGTGACTGGGAGGGGCAGGAGGAGGAAGGGAGCCTGAACAAGGGGATACATAGATAAAAAAAATGACTTTTTTTCATAATAAAAAAAAAGTTAAAAGAAAGACAAAAAAACCCTTCTCAAAGCCAATTTTGGGAAGTTCCTTTTTTGTAAGATTATATATTTATTAAGACAAAATTATTTTGGCAACAGAAAAAGTATTATATTTTAATAATAAAATTATTTATTTATTTATTTATTTATTTTTTACCTAATCAAAAGAAAGGCATTTGTTAATTTCAGAAGTTAGTTTGGACTGAATGGTCATTATGTTTGATAAGCTATCACTTCTCCTAATAAGGACCATGACTTCTAATAAATATGTAATTACAGAATCATCATTTTAAGAATTTAATGTAGTTGCTCATTGAAATCCTGAATATGTATTTATGCTATGGTGCACATATTTTAATTTTCAAACTCTGCAAAATGAAATACATCTATTTGCCAATTTTTACTTTTTTGAGTATCCTTTGGATTACTTCCTGCAGGTAATGGACTTTGATTATACAAAAAAGAAGAACATTTCCTCATAATTTCCTTGGCATGTTGTGAAGTAATAGAAAAATCTTTCTTGAAACCATTGCTGTTAACTTGGTGTTTCTCATGAAATTCTGAGGCTTCTAGCACATTTCCTACCAATAACTGATCAATTTCATCATTACCTTGTACTAAAGGGTCTGGTAAGCCTATATGGGCTCTGAAATGGTTATATACAAAGGATACTTTTTATTTCTGATTACTTGTAGTTGAACAAATAACATAGTTAATTCTGAATTGTCTGGAATAAGTTCAGTAGTTTCAATATGTAAAATGATTCTTTCTATGTATTGAGTCAGTAACTATATTAATAGGTTCTGGAAAATCTAATAATGTCATCAACATAGCATATAATTCTAATTTCTAAACTGATTTATAAGGGCTTTGGGCCACTCTACTTAATTTTCCTGACTTATAACCTGCCTCTCTTGATTTATTTGCATCAGTATATAATAGAATGTAGGGGCTCCAGAAATTGGTGTTACCTTTATTATATGAGGGGAATCTAATTAGTTGTTTTTATAAACTGAAGTCTCTTGCTTTTGGGATATTTGATGTTAATCTCTCCCAAGAAATTACTGCAAAGTTCTTTGTCAATGTTCATTTCATCTTATAATGAGGAAATTTCAGCATTAGTAAAAGATACCACAATTTCTGCTTGGTCTATTCCTGCTATTGACAAATCTCAAATTTTCTTTGAGAATCAATTCAGAAATCTTTTCTACATTGTTCTTTAATTTCTTTTACTCTGTTTTTATGTATGTACATTTATTCTAAGATATTTGTTTTCTGTATAAGAAATTCTGTAGGAAAATGAGTAGACAGTAAAATAACAAGAATACAATCAAGTTATAGAACTAAACTATCTACATTTGCATCCTGTAATTTCTTTTCTACCAGAGTCAATTCCCTTTCAACCTCAGATGATAGAGTTTTTTTTTTTTTTGCATTATTCTTATCACCTCATAAGATTTGAAATAAATTGGGGCTGGAGAGATGGCTCAGTGGTTAAGGGCACCGTCTGCTCTTCCAGAGGACCCGGGTTCGATTCCCAGCACCCACATGGCAGCTATCAACTGTCTGTGGTTCCAGTTCCGGGCAAGCACCAAGGCAAATAAATAAATAAAGTTAAAAAAAAAGATTTGAAATAAATTACTTAGTTCTTGAATTGTTAATATAGTTGTGAGCCATAGCCAGTTAATATCTTCCAGAAATTTTTAAAAATCATTAAGAATTGATCTTTACTGATTTATACTTTCTGTGGTTAAGTTTTCTGTAAACCTATCTTATATCCTCAATAATTAATAGAATCTCCCTTTTGTGTTTTGTCAGGAGTAATTTGCAATCTCCTCCAAAAGCAAAATTATCCTTATTTCTAAAGTATCTTTGTCTCAATCAGTCAATTAGATATCATCCATATAATGGTAAATTATAGGAAGAGGAAACTGTTTATGAATTAATTCTAATGGCTGTTGTATAAAACATTGACAAAGGATAAGGCTGTTTAACATTCCTCATGGAAAAAAAATCCAATGGTACCTATTAATGGGCTGGGAATTATAAATAGGCACTGTGAAGGCAAATCTTTCTCTATCCTGTTCTTATAAAGGTATAATTAAAGTGCAGTCTTTTAAATCAATCACCATAATAGCCTTTCCATTAGGTGATAAAGAAGACAAGAAAATTCCAGGCTTCAAAGAGCTCGTAGGCTGAATTATTTTATTTATGGCTCTTAAATCTTTAAATCCATTTTCTAGATTTCTTTTTAATAATAAATATATGAGAATTCCAAAGACTGGTGAATCCTTTAATATGCTGAACATTTAATTGCTCTCCTATCAGCTGTTCTAGTATTTTACACACACTGACTTGTCAGTTAACCACTTTAAAGACAGGGCTATTGGTATCTTTGAAAGATCAGCAGCTGTTAGGCCCTGCTTACATACATCCTAAGTAGTCAGTGACTGTTTTTGATAATAAATTTTAATATTTTCTCAGAAGCATATGTCAATTTATAGTTTGTTTCTCCTTTTTATAAATAAAATGATTTTTTGTCCACAGTTTATTTACTTTATTTTTCTTTTTTTCCCCAAAGAATTACAAACTTTATCTAAAGTAAAACGAAACAAACAGGTTATGTACTTATTAGGGACATGCAGACTAGAACTTCTTTAATATTCCAAGATGCCCTAGATACAATGTCAATCATCAAGAATAAATGTGATGTCTGTGTTTACATACATGCATGAAAATTTATATTATATGTAACCAGGGAATCCTCTTGTTTGGTCATCCCTTCAAAAATATTTTTCAATTATTTTTATTAATTTTTAAAATTATGAATACAGTCATATTTTTATCCGTGTATATCCTTGTTCAGGCTCCCTTCCCCCTCCTGCCCCTCCCAGTCAGTCTCTCTTCTCACCATCACTTTATCTCCTCCCCAGCAAGGGCAGTAGGTCCCAAGGTCCCAATATGGCTTAGTTCAGCATCTACTCCTGGCAGATCCACTTTCCTCACCCCAACATCAAGACTGGGTCAGGTGTTCCTCTGGAGGGAGTGAGATCCAAGGTGCTGGTCCAAGAGATGAGGAATGTTAATCTGTGTTTTTCATTGCTGTTTTCCACGGTTGGAGAGATTCATTGCTCTGTTATCCACATATGGTTTTAACTTTCTTATCTGTCTTTCTGGTCCTGAACATTTGACTCATCTTGTACTTTGTTTTATCTAAGATAAAGTTCCAACCCCAAGAAATCATATATTTATCTCCTAAAGAGGCCCATTCAGATACCAAGATTTTGGTGAAATTATTGTTATATCTGTGTCTATGTCTACTACACTCTTAATTTCAATACCGTTTGTATTTTTAGCTTTAGATTTGATCATGTATAGAAGTTTGTCAAAATACTTGTTTTATGGTGTCAGCTGAAAATTTTGTTTTTTATACCGAAGCTGTTCTGTCATACAGAGCAGTATGTTTTTTTAACAACAGGCATTGTCTTTTAATTGCTTTGTGGAGTTTTCCCAATGCTGACAGGGAATGATTGAACCAAATTTGACGTGGAGGCCTGGCACAGGCCCCTAAGGAATTTACTAATGGGAAAAGGTTACTTGCCTGTCCCTCACTGATCTGCATTCATTGGTCCAGTGCTAGCCTTTGCCAAACCTTCTGCATATTCCAGAAGGCCACCTGCTGAGAGTGCTCCAGAGAAAAGGCCCAAGGCAACTTTGGCAGAGCCAGCTGCCTTGACTCCTCTGTCTGTCTGGTAGCACCACAGCCAACAATTACAGCTCCATAGTTACCAACCTGCTTCTCTAGCAGTGGCCTGGCTGCTTATGCTGCAGCCTGGCAAGAATTCTGCTCCCACAGGCATCAGCCCTGCCATTGCTACTAAAGGTAGCTTTAACTAAATCTGTAGCATTCTGATTCTGAGTAAGACTCAAGACTCAAAGGCTGGGGTGAACACCTGTGAGCTCAGAAAAGCTGAGTGGCATCTAGTTAACATCTCTCCTTGCTGGCATCCACAGAAGACCTGTGCTTCCCGTTTGCCAAACCAGAAAAACCTGAGCCACTCCAAACACCACACCACCCTACTACGTCCTGTGTCTCTGTATCTCGTCTAGATGCCCTCTGAGGCTCTATGGTTACTTTGTCAACAAGTTGCTGACACAGCTTGCTAACTCAAGGTTAATTTTATTTAATTAATGCAAATGCAAATTCAGGATTCACAGTGTGACCCATTATCTCCAACAGGCCTGGATTGAGCACCAACACCTCAAAACCCACCCTCTAGTGACTCACTTCCTCCAACAAAGCCACACCTACTCCAACAATGCCACACCTCCTAATAGTGCCACTCTCTGAGTCTATGAGGATCATATTCTTTTAAACCACCACAGGCAACTACCACAACGTTACCATAACTTGTCCCTAAGTGGAAAATTACAGATTTTACTTAGGAAAAGAAAAACAACAAAAGCATTACTTATTTAAATGCCACATTGAAATACAAAAATCATGTCACAATGCCTCGCTTCTGCATTGATGGCCTCTGGCAGAGGGGTGGATAAGGAAAGACTTGTTTTCTTTGAGGGTCTGGCCACAGGGAGTTTAATTGTGCTCCAGTAAGTAAATGAGCAGCATGAATGGGCAGTTTTGTAAATGGGGAGATCATAAGAGTGGGCATGATACTGAGAGGTCTGATATCTGAATTTGATGGGGTGCATGATGTAAAAACACCAAATAATAAATATATATATGAAAAAAACTAAGCAAACAAACAAACAAAAAAGAAATAAAAAAAATCTTTCAATGGAAGCATTTTTCTCTTTCATTTTGTCTCTCTTGAGCTTGGCTTTCTGTCTTGCACAGAAACATGTGTACTTAAGTTGCTCCAGGGCCAGGGTGCTAAGAAGAACTGTGACTGGCAGTTTCTCCAGCTGCTATGGGTGGCTGAAGGAGAAGAGAAGCTGGTGCCTTCATTACAAGTCTACACTTGCACATGATCTGGCCTTAACACAATCTATTAGAGGGGCTTTAGTGGTGGCTAATGAACTGTGGGCACAGGTGCCACCTACACCAAGGTGAACCAGGGGGCCAGCAACAACTCGTGGATCTATCTTGGTGCTTCAGGCAAGTCACTGACTTTCCCAGAATAAATAAATAAATAGATAGATAGATAGATAAATAAATAAATAAATCACTATGGAGATGTTGCTTCACTTCTGCTTTTCAAAGCTCTTGCAAAATGAGTTTTGTGGCTAATGCTGACATACAGTAGGACACAATTCTATGAACTTTAGTTCCAGTTTACCGAAGCTGGCGCAGTAAAAAGTCATCACAAGTATGAACTATGAAACTTGGATCCCTTTAGCTATTAACTGCAGATTACTTGGATTATGTGCGGGAGGGGTAGAAATATTATAGCAACAAAACCCAGTGGCTCATGCCTCTACTTGAAGCTACTTGGAATTCATTCATACATAAATCACCTGGTATTCTGTTAACTAAAACATAGGAATCTCAAGTTTAGGTGATCCTCAGAACAAAAATAAGGAAGGGTCGGAGCTGTAGCTCAGTGACAGGATGCTTTTCTAGAACACACAAGGCTGTGGGTTTAATCCTCAGCACCATAAGGAAAAGTACTAAGGCATATAAAATCTTGACCATTCAAATTGGAAAAATTTAAGATTTATTTTGTTGTTGTTTAATATGTATGCATGTTTTCTCTGCATGATGTCTGTATACCATGTGCATGCCTGCTCCTCTGCAAGAGTAACAGGTACTCTGAATTGGCAAGTCAACTCTTCCAAACAAGAAATGTCCCCCATGGGCTCATATACTGAATTTGTATTTTATATATATCTCACAACTTGAATTGTATATACTCAGTTGCTTATTTGACATCTCCTCTGGGATACCTATTGATATATCACAATTACAGCCAAGAGTAAACGTTTCACTTATCTTTCTCTTCTGCTCCCAAACCCAAACCATTCCACCTACAGTCTTCCCCATTTTAGTAAATGGTAGCCACAGACAGCCTTGTTTGTTTGTTGAGACAAGGTCTCACTATATTTTTCCCAGGCTGGCCTTGAACTTCCTGGGTCAAGCAACTAGTTCTGCTACTCCCAGCACACCCAATTAACCATGACCTTTTCTTTTGGTGACATGGTCTTTCTATGTAGCCATGGCTGTCATAGAACTCACTATATATACTGGGCTGGCTTTGAACTCTCAAAGATCAGCCTGCTTCTGTTTCCTGGGTGCTGGGATTAAAGACGTGTGCCACCATGCCTGGCCACAGCCTTCTTAGTGACTCTTCTGTCTCCCACTTTATAATCAAATCAGGGACCAGCAACCACCTCCACTGCTCCCAGCCCATTTGAGCTGCCTCTACTGCCATTTATCTTGATTATTGCTGTGGTCTCCAAAGTAGGGCTGAGAAGTAGCAAGGCATTCAGTTCTCTTTGAATTTCTGATAAACTGCAGAAATTTTTTCTAGTATGTTCCCCATATGGTATCAACCTCCTCTAGTGATCCTCTCCTATGTTTCTTCATGGCAAACTCTTACCCCCCCACACACACTTACTTCAAAGATATTCTCAAATGCCAGATTTTCAGTAGGTTCAGTCTCCGAACACCTTGAACAGCAACTCCCCTCTAGTATTCCCAGTGTCCCCTTCTCTGTTTATTTTTTTCCCATGGTGGTTGCTATGGTTTGTACCAAAGTTCTCCAAAGCAGAGCTTCCTGTCCAAGCACTACCAGGCTGGAAAAAGAGCAGTCGGAGGATTACAAAGACCACCATAATAACCAGAACTGCTGGTAGTTTTTGACAGCTCTTCCCTGATTGACAGGATGTAGTAAGATAATCAGCCAATCAGTGCCTACTGCACCTCAAAAATGTGACAGTTCTGGGGCTTCAGAGCACTCTGCAGGCAGAGGGGTACTGCTCATCTCTGCCTGGGCCTCCAAAACTCCATGTTTCAGACTCAGACAAGAATTCTGAGGTAGTTTCCGGTCTTCAGATTCGACATCCACCTACCTCATCAGATCAGAGGTTGCAGATGTCTGCAGGCCTGCAGACTTGCTATGCAAAGGATAGCTCTTGCTTTGAAGTACAATGCTTCTCTGAGCTATGACAATCCCTTGCATTACTGCTTCAGATTTGCTTCATTTAAGCCACACATGACAATTTTAAATTGTTTTACCCATTTAATGGTTGTAATCCTGCATTAACAGTAAAGTACCTCCTATTTGTTCTGTATGCTGTCTGTCCACACCATTCTTGGAGGAGGGTGGGAAAGAGCCCAGATGAACATAAAAGATAGTTTCCGCTCACCATCCGGGGCTCTGTCTACTTCCCCTTCCATAAAATGAACAGATTCCCTCCACACATTTTATCATGACATGACAGAAAACTAATACATATTATCATCTATCATGTAAATATTTTGTTTATCATTTGTCTTACTACACCAGAATCTAAGATTCCCCAGGGCCAATGCTTTGGTTTTCATTTTTAATGTTTTATGCTCCAATGTATGATCAACATTTGGAACAGTGCCTCTTACACAATGACATCCAGTATTTATTGAGTATGTAAAAAAATAAAGAGCTTTCATTTTATCAGAAATATCTGGGCAAATTTTAAATGTGATTTAAATGTAAACTCTACCTAGAGCTCATAGGAGAGGGAGAAAGACAAATTTCTGACAGTGGGCCCTGGACAGATTCAAGAGTATTTCCAATTCATCCCGAGACATAGTGAGAGTCAGTGTTTTAATGTCCTAACTGCTTTTTGTGGTGGGGGTCTGTTTTGGAGAAAGAAAGAGGGCCTTAAGTGCTTTAGGATGGCTTCTGCCTCTTCTTTCTAAGTCCTGGGCAGTGGTTTCTTTCCTTTCCTTTCCTTTCCTTTCCTTTTCTTTTCGGAGATAGTAATGTAGCCCAGCAAGATTTGCACTCAAGGCTGGCCCTGAACTTGTGATCCTCCTGTTTTGACCTCTTGGCTGCTAAACTTCATGCTTTTTACAAGTCATCTGGGACTCTGTCAACAGACAGGCTCTGGTTCATTCAGTATTGGGTGGGGCTTGAGAATATGAATTTCTCACAAGCTCTTGGGTCCACCCTGAGAGTAACAAGACATAAAGGAATTAAAAAAAATTGTGTATGTGTTTTGCATACATACCACAGCATTCACATAGAGGTCAGGGACCAAAATAAATTGGAGTAGGTTCTCTCGTTCCACTTGTATGTGGACGCCAGGAATCAAAATGCAGGTCATGAAGCTTGTGCAGCAAGTGCCTTTACCCATTGAGCTATCTGACACGCTGAGGAGAAGTCAAAATGTGACAGTGCTGTTAGAGTACACATCTCTAGTTGCCTTTATTTCTCCCTAAAGTCAGGCCATGCCCCTTGCATGGAAGATCTTTGTGTGTGTGGAATTGACAGTTCTAATAGCTCCATACCAACAGAGGACCTACACATCCAGTGACATGGCCAGTTTCTCTTTCCTTTATGCTCAGGCCAAAGTAACAGAAACCACTGTGTTTTTGCGATACCCCTTTCCAGTGACTCTTATAGAAGTCCATACTCACACTCTCGGGTGTGTCTTACTTTCTACTGGAGTGCCTCTCTAACTCCAAACTCTCATGCTTAAAGGCTATTTTAAATTCTCTTTAATAAACACCAACTCTACCTAATAAAAAAGGGATCATCACTTCCATTCTTGGTAAGCCTCACAATTGCACAAGGTAGGCAGGATTGCTCTCATTTTGAACTTGAGGTAACTGACTTTCAGGCCACGTCAAGCAACTTGACATGGTTACCACGGAAGGCCAAGCTATGGGTCCCCAAAGAGGTCCTAATCCCCAGAAGCTATGACTTTGGCACCTTTGGTAGAAAAGTGATTTTGCAATTTTGACTAAAGTTGAAGATCTGGACCTGAGGGAATCACCCTGGAGGATCTGTGTAGACTTAATAATCTCATAAGTCATTGTAAAAGGAGCCAAGAAATTAGAGATAATAGTGTAAAATATGACCGTGGGAATAGAAGATGGATCAATATAGTGATGACCTTGGTGCAGGCAGCTTCTGGATGCCCAAATCCCTCAAGGCACTTTCAGAGCCTTTCAAGGGAGCACAACTTTCCTAACACTGGTTTTAAACCTGCCACCCTTTTTGGATTTTAGAGCTCCTAGATTTTAAGATAATAACTATCAGGACAAGATCTCTCACACAGCAGCCCAAGCTGGCTTATTATCCAATATGTAAATCCAGCTACACAAACATGTGACAGCTCTCCTGCCTCTGTTTCCTGAGTGCTGTAATAACAGGTGTGAGCCACCATGCTCAGCTAGATCATTAGACAAACCAGCCCCAAACGATCTCTTCTACAAGCATTGCCTGCTTGTCATTTCAGTAGTTATAGTGATTCAGATTGAAGAGCATACTTTTCAAATGAACTGCAAATAGCTTTGGCAAGTTCTCAAAGTCATTGGTCCTTTAGAATGTATTGAGTTAATTGGGACTCCGAGTTGGGGCTATTTCTGGTGTTGGCGCGGCTCCAAGAAGACCCAAGTCCCCCTTACTGCCCCGTAGAGAAGGAAGATGAGTGAGTCCGGCTCAAAGTCCAGCCAGCCTCTGGCCTCCAAGCAGGAGAGGGACGGGACTGAGAAGCGAGGCCGAGGCAGGCCGCGTAAGCAGCCTCTGGTGAGTACTGGGATGGCGCTGGTAGGGAGTCAGAAGGAGCCCAGTGAGGTGCCAACACCGAAGAGACCTCGGGGCCGACCAAAGGGAAGCAAAAATAAAGGTGCTGCAAAGATACGGAAAACTACCACAGCTCCAGGGAGGAAACCAAGAGGCAGACCCAAGAAACTGGAGAAGGAAGAGGAGGGCATCTCCCAGGAGTCCTTGGAGGAGCAGCAGTGACCACGAGCAGTGTCACCTGCTCCTTGGTCGTCATCAAAGGAGCACCTTTCACCTGGGTCTGGCCCCCAGCTTCCAGGCCCCTTCCCACATCACTGCACACTACCGCACCAGCTGCAGGCTCTGCAGCACCCACGGGAGCAGGATTTGGCTCAGTTCCTGTGTCCTCCTCCCCGGCAGCCTGTCCTGCTGAGCACCTCCCTTAGAGACGCTGCTCTCTGGGCTTTGTCCTTTAGGTCCCTTCTGCTCTGCTGTTCCTGGCTTCCTTGTAGAGGGTCCTGGGAGCATTCCCTGGCCTTAAAGGGCCCCAGCCCATCTTAATTCTGACAAGCCCCATTGGCTGAGCTGGCAGCAGCAGGTGTGGTCAGTGCTGGGACACTTAGATCTCAGCATGCCTGCCCCACCAAACTGTCACCAGGTGGGTTTCTGTCATTTCTGCCCCACCTTACCTAGACCCTGCATTAGGTTGACTAAAGCCTCTTGGACTATAATGAGTAGGACATGATGGCCCCACCCACCTTGTTCTTACCTGGGTCCCAATGCAGTGACAGATGAGTCACCACCCATCTCCAGGGTGAGGTCCTATACTCTGGCATCCACCTAAGGCAGATGGGGCGCTAACTTACATCCCTGTTCCTTCTCTAGGCGGCTCCCTTCCTCCAGTGGGGATCTAAGGAGCTTGCCCCCTCCTTTTGCTCCTCCCCACCCCCCAAGGTCCTGGTTCCATCTTTTCCTCTGTTCACAAACTACCTCTGGACAGTTGTGGGTTTTTTGTTTTGTTTTGTTCAGTGTTCATCTTAGACACCCACCATTGCTGCTGCTACCAGCGCCAAATGTTCATCCTCCTGTCCTGCCTGCATTCTTCCCAAAACACTCTAGGAGAAAGGAGGTGGAGGTGCAGCAGGCTGATTACCAACTACCCCACACCAGGGAAGATGGGGCCCTGCCCCTTGGATGCTGCAGCAGAGAGAGAAGGGGGGGCCTCTTTGATGGGAAAAGGGTGTAGGATCGCCTTCTCCCCTTGTTCTGGGGGGGAGAGGTGGCCAGTATTTGTCCCAGCCTGGGGCTCCCCCTCTGGTTTCCTATTTGCAGTTACTTGAATTAAAAAAAAAAAAAAAAAAAAAAAGCCTTTTCTGAAAAAAAAAAAAAAAGAATGTATTGAGCTAACCTCAGCTTTTCTATCATACTTGATGATTATACTTGGCAATGAAGAAATTGGGAGTTTTGATTGGGTGAGGACTACACTTCAGTTTATAGATCAGCCTTGGACTTCTAAGGAGCACAGTGAGTGGTGACAATTCAAACTGTGAAGCTATTTAAGGACAATAGGCCCTTTGCCTTGGTAAATCTGAAAGGTTCTGAAATCTCATTGGCTGCACTGCTGCCATGACTGCACAGTCTTCTGACTCAGGTAGAAAAAGGATGAGAAATGGGAACATGAGTCAAATCCCAAGCTGGGTGATGGTGGGGCATATCTTTAATTCCAGCACTTAGGAAGCAAAGGCAAGTTGATCTGAGTTTGAGGCCAGTCTGATCGACTGGAGTGAGTTCAAGGACAGCCAGGGCTATATAGAGAAACTGACTTGAAAAAAAAAAAACTAAAAAGGTGTAAAACCCAGAGACATCCATCCTGCTAGCCAGCTTCCCTTTTCTAAGTGAATTATCCCATGTGTTTGATGTATATGGTAAAAATCAGCTCTCTTACAAGTGAGTTTTTAAGAAACCCTTTTAAATTCAAGGGTACAAGGGGTATGAGAAAGCATGGGTGGTGGTGGATGCTATCCTCCAAGCATGGCAGCTGTGACTATGCAAAAGAGCCTCAAGAACTGGCCAGCCATTTGCTCACCAAAGGGGTGGGAGCTCCTCAGCTTAGACTTCAGTCATTGGCTCCCACGCCTCCCTCCTAGCTGTACATGATTGTGCCCAGCTGCACATGGTGTCAGGAGGTGATAGAGTACCTGTGGTCTGAGACTTTAATTAATGAAGCCGTTTTGGGATCACCTATGTGCCTGTCAGTAAACTCAATAAACTCACCGCCTCACCAAGCTGGACTTGGGTGGACCCATTACTTTGGTTTGTTCTTGGTGCCCTATCAGGGATGAGTAGACATTTACTCATATCTCCCCAGGAAAAGTTCATGCAATAAATTGGGTCTTCACACCACTCATACTCCCCCAAATCAAGAAAAGCTCACTTAGGGTAGACATCGTATCAAGAATTTATTAGACACTACAAAGAAGAGGCCATGCATATTCCCGTTTCTCATTCTCACTAAGTGATAGTGGCAGGCAAGTGCAATCTGAAGGACAATGGATTTTGTCCTCTTACCTGAACGTGTGCTGCTGCCTCTGATCTTAGTACATCATAGATTTACAGTTTAAACAACATCCAAAGAACCCCAAATAATACAATGAGGGTAGTGTGAAACTGCTGGTAGAGGGGGCCGGATGATTTAACACAGTGACACTTGACAACAATTTTTTACAACACTACAATTATAAAGTTGAAGGCACATCTTCGGCAGAAATATCAATTACATGCACATGAGTAAAATCAAACTATACTACAGCAAACAAATATTGCACAAAGTTGTCCGCTCCTGTTTTGGATTCTAACCAAAGTTTTACAATATGTGACTAAATATTTCTTTAAAAACACAAGGTTGAGACACCTGGTTCTGGCTACAAAAGGCATTAATTATCAATGTATTAAAAAGCTCATGTGATTGAGAAATAAGAATTCATGCTTTTTGTTTTGTTTTGTTTTATCTGGTTACTCATACCAGACTGAGGGACTTAAGAAAGTCAGTGTAAAAGTTGGTAATGATTTCACATAGATCTGTACTTTTATATTTGGTAAATACAGAAAACAAAATAATTCAAAGGAGTGATATCAGGAATGTATATTGTAAAAAAAGAATAAAGAATAACCTGTAACCAGATGCCTCATCCAAAGAAAAATAACAAGATAAAGTAAAATAAATATTAAGAAAAATAACTTTAAAACAGAATCTACAAGTAATGAAAAAAACCTCACTACATTTTTTTTTTTGATTTTAAGCTGTATACAGAAAGGATATGCACACTCACATTTTTGGAAACATCTTGTCTATAGTGCTATTTCAAACATTCTGTATATATGAATGAAGAATAATTTTAAAAAAATTAAAGCATAATATAAAATTATTTGTTCATAAGGCATCAAATTTAACTTCCTAAAATGTTGATACTAAAGTAGGAAAAGCAACATTTCTATTTCACACTTAACAACTATACTTTTAAAACTACAATAGTAAATACTCCAGTTGTGTTTTAATCTTTAAATTCAAAAGGCATCTTTGGATACGTAAGTTAAAGGTGCCTCCTAGCTGAGTCTGCATCAGCACTGGACAACCAAATGTCCACAGTGCCTTCTGACAGAATGTTTGCTGAGTGAGTAATGAAGAGTGGCAAAGAAAGTGTAAAGAACCTCAAAACAGATGCAAATAGAAATCCATTTTCTTTCTGTATTCTCTCTCTCTCCCTTCCCTGTGTGTGTGCGCACGTATGTGTATACAAACATACATATGAACACTCACAAAACCTGTTCTCAAGAGTAACTCACTAACTAAAGTTAGTGACTAACTGGAAGTGATGTGGTGATGCACTTGATCCCCTCTCTAAATGAACCCCCTCTCCTAGGAATACAGCTTCTCTCAAACACATTTTCTTGTGGTAGTGAGAACTGAAATGCTATTCTCACTGTCCTATAACATGATGTAGAGGCAAGAGGAGGACTCAATAACACATGCATAACAGAAGGAGTACGTGGCTTAGAGCTGGGGGACTTCTATTACTAATCTGGGTCCAGAGCAAGAAAAATCTACTGTACATCTCTAGTATTAGCTATTTCTTCTAGGAGTTATGTTATGATGAGTCACTAGAATTAAGAAACAAATATTCAAACTCAAACTCTAAAGATAGCATAAGGATTTGTCTAAAATAAAGTTTAAACATATAATATTAAACTCACACATTATTAAAAACAGGTTTGCCTTTCTAGATTAATAGCACCTTCATCAAAAGTCTCACCTCCCTAAGATAGCTAAGATAGAAGTTAGGTCTTTTCCAAATCTGAAAAAAGACAGTATTGAAGAATGTAAACGTTTTGGGGTGTGGGTGTGAAGGAATAAGAGAGAAATGAGGTGGAATGGAAGAAACCCACTCTTCATTTCACTTTATATGCTGCTCTATAAAATGATTTTTTATATTCAGTATTGACACAAAAAGGAAAAATGAACATTATTTGAGCACAAATCATATATGATAGGCATTGTGCTACTGGCTTAAAGTATGGCATGCAAATAAAAGATTAGGAGTTTGTTCATAAGCACAAATGTTTGAACAAGAGAAAAATATAATTGACTATAAGAAGTCATAAGCCAGAAATTTTCTTATATTATAGCTTGCTACGCATCTTGATAAAAGCAGCTTGTATGATAGTATTATTTTTAAATCATTTTGATAAATTATCTAAAACATAAGAGGTAACTAAATTATAACCAGCCAAGTGATTATATCCCAAAAGAAGAATTTAGTGAATTCAGGTACTTTTATAAGGCTCATATATGTTCGAATAATAGTGTTAATCTTGAAGAATTTTTCAGTGAAAGAGGCTCAGATACTAAGTTTCTAGCCTGGGACTGATGGGCAGGCTCCACCATGAACAAAGCTGAAATCAGCAGAGGAGAACTGAGAGCTGGGTCAGAGCAGAGGAAACTGCAGGAAGAATCTGAAATTTCTGCCAACAGTGGAGAACTGCATACCTCAAGGTCTTCTGAGTGACACAATACAATAACACAAGATTTCAGAAAAACTGTCACTTACAAAAATATTTTGAGACAGGGTCTTGGTGTATATAGCCCAGGCTGGCTTTGAACTTGCAATCCTCCTGCCTCACTCCAGGTGATTATGGTCAGTTATTTTAGTCAAGGAAAAACCACCCAAACTTGGCTCACTTGAAAAGTGACAAAAAGCTACCCTGGAGGCTCTTAGTAACTAAGGGATAAGGATGCAGGCATTATGAGGTGAAAGCAAACCCACAATGAATAAGGCACATCCATTCTGAAGCAGTTGCAACTGTTTTCCTTCTAAACTAGATGCTTTGTACAGTGCTTTGAAAGCCATTACTACCCAGTAGGGTAAGGATACAGGCTCAAGAATATCCTCAAGGTCATGCTCTCAAATCTTCACATTTGTAATCATCCTGTCTTTGGGCACTTTTTTGGTCAAATAAAAATGATTTGCCATATTAGCAGTAAGTTAGTAACCTCTAAATGCAGAGTGTATTCTAAACTCACTGTTCTACCCCCTATCCCTAGTAAGAGAAAAACTGCTGGGAATTCATTTTGGATAAGGACAGGTTCAGAGCTCTTGCCCTGAGAAAGATATTTTTGCCATTAACAAATACAACTCAGAATCCCACCATAAGAGCATGAGACTGACTGACTTAAGATCCTTCCATGACAACATAAGTGTTGTGTCAGTGCATGTGAACTTCAACTAGCAGCATCCCCCTCCAAGGCCTTTTACAGTGTGGTGTCATCATCTTCCCGGAGGTCTCCCACCAGAAGTGAGTGCTTGTCAGGTTCACTGGTAACAACACTATTCAGAGAGCGTTTGTCAGACAGTAGTGAGTTTATGGAGGCTCTGCTGTAATTGACAATCCGGTCCAGCAAGCCCAGTTTCGGAGAATTTCTGGATGCATCATCTAATCCAACGTGAACACTGATTTCAGAAGGGCTCCTCTGTCCAGTGTGGCTTCGGGCACACAACTCATAATTGTCATAAGTTGGTTTCCTGTAACTACATAAATTTAAAGCAACCAAATGTTAACTAGATGCTTGTTATGTACACAAATAAAAGGAGATTTGCCTAATGTGAGGTGTGCAAAAATGACTACTGCTAAGAAAGTTGCTTGAAATTAACTTCATTGTGTCACATACTCCAAAGCCCCACTTCTCAAAGGTAGTATGACATTTAACCCCTTTCTGGGCTTATGTCTGTAATGCATACACTATATAAAATAACAACTACTTAGTTTTTTTCTTTTTGTTTTGAGACAGGCTCTTTACTATGTAGCTTAGCCTGGAAAATTTGATTATCCCTTCCTCTGAGTGCTGGTACCACCACACACACAGTATTTATTAATTATTACCTACTAATTCTTAAGAATTATTTAGGAGTCTGGGAATATGACTCAGCAGATAAAGTGATTGCTGTACAAGAATGAGAACCCCAGTTAGGATCCCCAGCATCCACATAAAAGTTGGGTGGGTGTGGTGGCTTGGACTTGTGGTCCTAGTGCTAAGGCGGGGTGTGGGGTGTGGGAGTGGGGTGGGGTGGGGTGAAACAGGAAGAGCCTGGGAACTCATTTCCAGTACTGAACTGGTAACTCTAAATTTAGTCAGAGACTCTGTCGCAAAATATAATGTAAAGAAAAACAGAAGACACCCAATGTTGACTTTTGACCTCCATACACATGTGCGCACACATAATTACTTGGGTATACCCCATCAATACAAGAATCAAAGCTATTATGAAAAACTGCATGTTAGAATATGAGCAAGTCATCATACTTACAGTTTGAGGAAAAGGGAAGAGAGTACTACAGAAACAGATGAGGCAGCCATTGCTGCAGATCCCATCCATGGTTGCAAAACCAAACCAATGGGCAGAAAAACTCCTGCAAACAAGTTTGGATCAGACTAATCAGTACTAAATAAGCTATCAAGACATTATTATTATTTATTCAGCATTTTATCCTCTTGGTTGTGGAGATTTGTGTTGCTGTCAATTTTTCCTTAGAGTGCTGTCATGAATATTCTTGTCCATATTTACTCCTGTTTAAGAATTTTCCCTAGGGTGCACACCCATGGAGAAACCAATGAATCCTGATAGCTGTGAGTGGATATTCTTTGGTTCTCTAGTATACCCGAGCTTACACTCTACTAATTCATTCTCTCTCTCTCTCTCTCTCTCTCTCTCTCTCTCTCTCTCTCACACACACACACACACACACACACACACACACACACACAGAGAGTTACTTTTTTCTGCATACTTTATTTTTTTTGAGATATGGTCTCACTATTAAGCCCTAGCTGGCCTCAAACTCAGAGCACTGTATAAATGCTGTCTCTAAAATGCTGGGATTAATTTAGGCATGCAGCATCACACCTGGTCCAACATTTTGCTTTCAGTTAATTTAAATTTATTTGTCTGACGTCAGTCTATCTATCCATCTATGGTTTTTGAGACAATGTCTAGCTATTATAGCTCTGACATCTAGAACATGCTACATAGCTAGGCTAGCCTTAAACTCGATAGTCTCCTTCCATCTTTGCCTTACAAATGCTAGGGTTACAGAGGCGAGTCACCATATCTAAACACATTTGGTTTCAATAGATTCATTTGTTTGTTTGTTTGTTGTTTTTCAAGACAGGGTTTTTTTCTGTGTGGCCTTAGATGTCCTGAAACTCACTGTGTAGACCAAGCTGGTGTCAAACTTATAGAGATCTACCTGCCTCTGCCTCCTAAATGCTGGGAATAAAAGTGTGTGCCACCACCAGTTGGTCCTTTTATTTTTAATTTCAGTTTGTATATGTGTGTGTGTATGCCTATGTGTAGGCATAGATTTTCTGTACCATTTTTTAAATGTTTACCTAGGTGTAAAATTTTTCAAATTATAACATTTCAGGGGAAAAATTTAAATATCAAAATGTTTATAAATTCTTAGGTTGCAATGAACTTTATTGAACATTACTGGTTTTAAATATACCTCTCACCAAATTAGCATGGTACATGTAAAAACTAAGGTCAAAGCTAAATCTAATTCTTCCAATATGATACATGTCTAATGACTTAAACCACAAAAGTAAAAACTGTTAGAAGTCACATACCAGCAGCAATAGGAATTCCAACCAAATTATAAATTAGAGCAAAGACAAAATTGATTCGAATCCTCTTGACTGTTTTCCTTGATAAGTCGATACTTGCCACAACATCCAGAAGGTCATTCTGGAAAGAGAGGGATGGGTGATATTAGTGAGACTTTATGGTCACTAGGAAGTCCTCTATTTGTCACTGTGTACAATGAGGACTATCTGTGGCTTAGGATACACTGTGAATTAAGTCCAAATTTCAGATACTCTAAGCCTTGAGTCAAGTTTGGAAGAGGCTTTTCAGAAAATTTTTGAGAGTTCTGAAAATAGTTTAAGGGATATGTGCTCATATAAGTACTGAATATTGAAATAACATCAGTGAATATAGTTGTAGATAGTTATATTATTGTTAAATCTTATTTTCACATCAGAAGCTTGTGATTCTCATTTGTATTGCTGGACTGAGAAAGTTAGTCAGTAGTGATAATATCTCCACTCCAAACTCATTCTTCATAGCTAGGAACATGGGACTCAGGCCAGGATCCCTACACAGTATGCCTTAAAGCACCCCCATGTACCATGGCAGACAATGTCCTACTCCTCAGATCCCAGACCATAGGACCTCCTCTACTGTGGAAGTTCTGCCTGCTAACTAACTGCACCACTGGAGCTTCAAGACTTACCCTTATCAAAACCACATCGGCTGCTTCGATGGCAACGTCTGTGCCTGTGCCAATGGCAATTCCAACATTTGCCATTGCCAGAGCTGGAGAATCATTGATTCCATCTCCTACCATTGCTACCTGTTTTCCCTCCTCTTGAAGCTGTTTCACCTTAGCAACTTTATGGGAAGGCAGAACTTCAGCAAACACCTTAGTAATGCCAACCTATGTGAAGAAAATCATTTTAGGAAGTAATATTGAGCACGGTAAACAAAGCTGATCTTAGAATAATGAGCCATCATTTTTAACCTGCCAGATGTTAACATTTGAAAGACTGAAAATATCTATCAATAATGGGAAGAAGTGAGCATTCTTTTTTAATAGACTTATTTATTTTTAATGTTTGCTTGCATGTTTGAAAGCATACCAGACATGTGCCTGGTGCTCACAGGTCAGAAGAGGGTACTGGATGCCCTGAAACTAGAGTTGAAGCTAGTTGTGAGCCCCACATGGGTACTGGAAACCAAACCTAGTCCTCTATTTTTCTTAAAAAAAAAAAACAGCTATTTTTCTTAATGGCTGAGCTATCTTTCCAGCCAATAAGCAATCTTGTTTACTGTTTGTATATACAAAATGACACCATCTTCGGGGGAGGGGGATTTATCAAAGTGTATACATGATCTTCTCTGGAAAATCAACTTTTAACTATATCTGGACAGATTCTTTCATGACAGAGTGTGGAAAATGATACGAATTCTTTACAACCTTCATAATCTTACATAAGAATGTACTTACATATTCTTTCTGTTATTTTCTAGAAGACAGCCATTAAGATGGTTCAGTGGGTAAAGGTAATTTACCATTAAGCTTGGTAAAACCTGAGTTTAGTCCCCAGAATCCACTCTGAAGAACTAGCTTCTATAAGTTTGCCTCTGACCTACACATACATTCTGTGGCACATGTATGTACCCCTCCCCCATATACATACAGATTAGAAGTGGAGAGAAGGCTTTCTTTTTTTTTTTAAACTTTATTTATTTATTTATTTGCCTTGGTGTTTGGAACTGGAACTACAGACAGTTGTTAGCTGCCATGTGGGTGCTGGGAATCGAACCCGGGTCTGGAAGAGCAGACGGTGCTCTTAACCGCTGAGCCATCTCTCCAGCCCCGAAAGAAGGCTTTCTAAGGGTTTTTTAATTGAAAAAATTCCAGAGGTGAAACAAATATAGGGCTAAGAAAAAAATGGTATGTCAAAGAAAAGAGCCCCACTGGTGGTGTCCACAATAGGTCAGAGAGGAATCTGCATGCAGCTCCTGCTGCTTTTACAGCAGGAGGTATTGGAAGATCAGCAGCACTGCTGTAAACATCATTCAAAGGAAGCATCAACAGAACCAGTGTGCAGTGTCACTCAAACATCCCACGAGCTAAGCAAATGGCCTTCTACCATACCAAGCCAATTGTTTTTAAACAGTTAGGGATAGCTACTTGATGATAATGCAAACAATAGGTAAGGTAACTTTCTCTGCACTTAAATGAAAGAAAGAAAATGTGTATTCAGAATGAGATGTTAGCACATGTGCTCGTCCCAATAACTAAGTAAACCAATTAATTACCTGAGAAGCAATAGATCGAGCTGTTTTACTGTTGTCTCCAGTCATCAAAACGACTTCTAAGCCCATAGATTTCAGAATGTGGACAGCCAGCTCTGCCTCAGGTTTTACAGTATCAGCAATGGCTATCAAGGCACACAATTCATCTAACAGAGGAGCAGCAGAGAAAGAGATTATGGTAAAGGAGAAAAACACCACAGAATAAAAGTTCAGAAAGAAATGAATTTTGTTAAGCTATTGAGGGCTTGGTTTAACTCAAAACATCCTGATCCACACAGACTTATGTGATAAGCTTCCATATTTAATTGTGGAAAATAAAATTGATACAGTATGGATATTTAATGAAGGCAATAGTAGTAAAATAAAAAGGAAGATATTACTAAAAATTAAAAGATACTCATCCTTAGGTATTAAAACTGGAACCACAAATACTTTTTGGTTAATTTAAGAGCAAACAATGAAAAACTAACAGGTGGCTGGAGATAAAACTGGTGTTTGGTATTAGGGGGAAATTACCAAAAGGTACTAATTTCCTTTTTTGAAAACTGAAAGCAAGAGGTCTGGAGAGATGGCTCAGTGGATAAGAACACCTGTTACATAAGCGTGATGACTCAAAATTCAAATTCTGTAACCCCAATGGGGAGGAGTCAGGAGGATCATTGGGGTTTTCTGGCTGTCAGTCTAGTTTTGGGTTCATTGAGAGACTCTGCCTTAAGGGAATAAGGTAGAAAGAGTGATAGGGCAAGACATCTACTGTCTTCCTCTGGCTACTGTGTGCACATTCTGCACACCTAAACTGCAATAGTGTAAAATGTCTGTAAAAATAGTCTCTGTTTTTTCCTTGTACCTAAAATTATTTCCCAGTACTTGGGAGGTAGAGACAGGAGGATGAAAATTTCGAGGTCTTTCTTAGCTACATCGTGAGCTCAAGGCCATCTTGGGATACATGGGGATTCTTTATGAGCCCCTGTGAGTCTGCTTAGTTGAAGCCTGTGGGCTGTGTTGTTGTGTGCTTGACTCCTCTGGCCCCTCCAATCCTTCCTCCCCCTCTTCCTAAGGAATCTCTGAGCTCTGCCTAAGGTTTTTGTTTTAGACAGGGTCTCATGTAGCTCCGGTTAGCCTTGTACTCACTACAGAGCATCTTCAACTATTAGGCCCCCTGCTTCTACCTCCTAAATGCTGGGATTACAGACAAGTACCACTATGTCTGGCTGACTTGAGTTTTGTTGTTGTTTGAGATAGGGTCTTTGTATGCAGCCCTTAAAGTCATGACTCTCCTATCTTAGACTCACAAGTATATGTGCCACAACAGCTGGTAAGAAAAATCCTTACTTAATAATAATCATAATTTGCTAATAGTTTAACTTTGTATTCAAGTTTCTTTGGAATAAACCTCATAGTTTAAGTCTCACAGGCACATAAAATAATGACTGAGATCACAACTGTGTTGTAGAATATTTCAGGGAAACTTTACCATCAATTGTCACCAATACAGCAGTCCGACCTTTTCTCTCATGTTCAATCATAGAATTGTCCACATCATTACTTATAACAAGACCATTTCTGATCATCCATTCTCGGTTACCAATGAGGACTTTGTATTGCTGAGTATTAACAGCATCTAGAAGTACAAAAAAAATTTAGTGAGATTATTTAACTTTAAAGTCTACCTTATGAGGCAAGTTCTTCCTGCCTAACCTTTCAGTCACTATAATGCATGTTTTATAAAATAATAGTGATTTTCAAGTTATTCAGGAATACACTCCATTCTTCCATATACCTTGGAGCCCATGTTGCTACCATCACTCAATGGTCCTTAAGCTTTCTCTCTAAATAGCAAATTACATCATACTAGTAGTTCACATACTGTGTCAGTTCAGGAGCTAGGGATATAACTCAGTGGCTGAGTGCTTGCTTAGCAGGAATGAAGGAAGTCCTAGGTTCACTTTGCAGCAAGATAGGGAATAGAGATGAGAATATATGAGAAGTTCTGAGTGTCCCTTCTTACTGAGGGGTTTTCCCTTTGACCCACCAACCCCACAATTCAAACACTTAACAGTGCATTAGTAGCTAATGTGGCTACATGTAAATGCACAACTATGTGGATGTCTCATTTTAAACCAGTAGCCACTAATTTTAAGTGAGCCTTTCATTTTGCAGGAATAAATGTTTGACTGCATGTCCCTAGTCCACTCATTATTTCTTCAGGGTTACTATTTGAAATCTCCTCTCCTTTCAAATCTCTAACTTTTCCTCACCCAAGATGCAACTGCTCCCTACAATCATAAGGACTTCGCATGGCCATACCTTCTTAGCTCCTGTACCTCCTAGGTGCACACAGCTTGTTTTCCTCCTGTTATAAACAGAGCTTGTACCTGCCAAAGGCCATCTCCGTACCTGTACACTAGGTCATCCTCCTTTGCCTATTTCAGATCATCTCCCCAAGTACTCATTTCTCTCCTTCCTTAATAATCAATTTTTAATCATCTCTGCTGCATATTGTCCTACCTTTGAAAAATAGAAGAAACCTCTATTGAGCTCACTGATCTGTCACATTTCTCTGCTTCTGTGCTTCACCATTTCCAATTTTCTTGTGAAACCACTCAAATAAAGCTTTAGTCCCTATTATTCCAATAAACTATTCCCACAATGCACCAGTGACATTTACTTTAGTAAATCCAGTGAGGTTTAAATAGTTGCTCCAGCAATGATAAATGTTCTATATCTGCTTTTTGATTCCATGGCCACTAGTCAACACATGTAGCTATTGAGGATCAAGATAATCAAAGAGCTGGATTTTACATGAAAGTAAATTTTAGTTAACTCAAAATTAAATAATCACATGTAATTAGTGACTGTACTGTTCAATACCACAGATCTACAAAGCAAATGACTCCCAACTCCATTTCTCTAATTCAGTCTCTTTCCTGGATCTTTAGACCCTTGTAGACAACTGCCTATCTAATATTTCCACTTATATGATATCTCTACTTAGCTAACAGACACCCAAATGTAATGTCTATAAAACCAGACTCCTGATCTTGTCTCCAGTACTGTTTCTCTTGTCTTCTAGACATTATTTAAATGGTAACTCCATGTGTCTCAATGGGTAGGCTACAACTTTGTATGACTTTGACTCTTGTGAATTAATTTTTAAAAATAAGTCTTTATGTGTTAAGTATTTTGTCTCTTTATGTCTGTGCAACATACACATGTAGTGCTCCTGGAGGTCAGAAGGCGGCATGAGATCCCCGAGCTGCCATGTGGATGCTTCGAATAGAACTTGGGTCCTCTGGAAGAGCAGCCCATGTTCTTAACTGGTGAGCAATCTCTCCAGTCCCTTGAATCTTGCTTTACATACATTCTATATATCTAATTTAGTAATTAAGTCAGTCAACTTGCCCTTTAAGACACATCTGGAATTTTGTCATTTCTTACAAACTCTATTACCACACAGGTTTGGGCCATTAATATGTTATGGGTTGTGGAAACAGCCTACTAACTCATCTCCCAGCTTCTTTCCTTACTCCTAGCTCTCATTTCCTCCCTTAGTGCTACTGTAGATCAAACCCAGGGCCTCACACACACTAAGCACAAGGGGAGAAAAGAGAGGTGTGACACTGAGTTATACCTCCATCCTCAGTCAACAGCCCACAACACATAGTAGATACGCTGTTGAGTTATTTCCAACATTTCAGTTACTTGATATTACATCCATAGACAAATAAGAGAAGTAGAAATAGCCAGGAAATAATTATTTTGTAGTGTGTCTAATATAACAGAAATTAAAGTACAGTTCTAATTTAAGAAGAGCAAGTATTTCTATCAATGTATGTCAATGAAGGTGTCACTGAAAAGAGATGTGAGTCAGTTCTAGGAAGATAAACATAAGTCAACAGGTTAGCTGTTATTTGTGGGTAAGCCCACTGCATGGAGAAAACAGTAAATGAAGCATGCCACTGAAGGAGAAGGTAGGCAATCAATATCACCACTCAGCAACAAACCCTACAACCTACAACAGTGACCTGCCTATAAGACACACTAGTGAAACAGTCATATAAGTGTTATGGGAGTGATTTAACCACATTTGGATCTGATTTAAGGCTTACTCTGGACATGGAACCCATACCTGGCACTACTAAAGTGGCCAAGACCCTGAGACTAGATAAATCATGGATAGGGTAAAAGGTAATGTTATTATTTCACTAAAGAATCAGAAATAAGGGGGCTGGAGAGATGGCTCAGCGATTAAGAGCACCGTCTGCTCTTCCAGAGGACCCGGGTTCGATTCCCAGCACCCACATGGCAGCTAACAACTGTCTGTAGTTCCAGTTCCAGGCAAACACCAAGGATAATAAATGAGTAAATAAAGTTTAAAAAAAAAAGAATCAGAAATAAAATGACTTCTAATGACAGACAGACTGTAATACCAGGAGATCAGCACCTCACTCAATCTACATCAGAGATGCTTCTTGCAGAAGATGAAAATTAATAGAGACCCATAACTGGACAATGTGCAGAGAGTGGAAGACTTTGGAGTACTCAGTCCTAAATGAGATATCTTCATCAAACCCCTCCCCTCAAGGCTCAGGGACCTATGCAGAAGAGGAAACAAAAATATTTAAGAGTCAGAGGTGATGGATGACTCCAAGGAAACAGTACCTTCCAGACATAACAGGATCTTTGCACATATGAACTCAGACTGTGGCAGGATACACAATATCTGCACAGGTTCAAGCTAGATGGGAAGCCAACTTGTGTATCCAAGAAGTTGTCTGCAGTTAATACTCATTGTCAAAAGAAAAAATCAGTTGACACTCAAATAGAGTGTCATCAGTATATATATCAACCACACTCTTGGACAGGCCCTGTGCCCAACAGTGGTTAGCCAATACAAAATTAACTCAATGTTATTTTTGTGAAATTTTTTATTCATTTTGCTTTATTTGGGCATTTTCTTATCTTATTGCTTTGATTTTTCTTTTTTTGTGTTTTTGTTCGCTTTTGTATTTTTGTTTTTTGAAAAAGAGAAAGAATATAAAGTCGAGTAGGTAGGGAGGCGGGGAGGGCCTAGGAGAAGTTATAGGAGGGGGAACATGAGCAAAATATATTATATAAAAAATTTTCAAGAAAATCTAATAAAAGAATGAATGGTAGGTCATGAGGAGAAACTACAGGTAGTTAATTAATATTGCTAGACCATAGAACATATGTGGAGCATCAGGGAGAGACAGATGAGTAATGAGGAAGGCAAGAGACTGAACAAAGCAGAGCAGATATCAAACTCCTCAATGAGTCAGAACAATTAAAACAAGGATCCTGAGCAGGTCACAGTGCTGCACACCTTCCAACAATCAGAAAGCAGGGGTAAGTGGATCTCTGCAAGTTTAAGGCTAGCCTGGTGGACTTAATGAACTGTTTCATAGAAGTCAAGTGTACACAGTGAGAATTTATCTCAAAACAAACAAATAAAAACCACAAATCCACAATTAAGATCCATGGAAGGGCTCGAGAGTATAAAGGAACCTTTTAAACCAGACATCATCATCATCATCATCATCATAATTATATGGAGGTGATCCACAACTTCCAGCATATTCCTTCAAAAGAACCACAGGTCAAAATTTAGCAACCAGGCATGGTGGCATACACTGTCAATCCCAGCATTCAGAAAGTGGAGGCAGGTGGCTCTCTGTGAGTTCAAGGCCAGCCTAGTCTACAAAGTGAGTTCCAGGACAGCCAGGGCTATTACATAGAAAAAAGCCTGCCTCAAAACCACCCTCCCCAAAATCCATAAGCAATAAACAAACAAAAAATAGACCATAAACCACTAAAATAAAGTTATAGGTCTGAAGACAGTATGATCATATTTGCATCTTAGCAAAATCACATGAGCATAAATGGCTGGGGAGGTTCTGGAACACTTGGGTAAGTAGATCATGTTGGAGAATCAGATGATAGTCCAACATGACACCAAAGAAATACATATCCACCAGAGATACAGAATTTGGAGTAGTAATAAATAACTTTAGGTGATAAAATAAGTGATGGGAATCCGGGTGTGGTGCCACATGCTTTTAATCTCAGCACTTGGGAGACAGAGGCAGGTGGATCTCTGGGAGTTCAAGGCCAGCCTAGTCTACAGAGGGATTCCAGGATAGCCAGGACTATTACACAGAGAAACCCCTGTCTTGAAAAACAAACAAAACAAAACAATAACAACAAAAGAAATAAGAGATGGGTATGAATGACTTTGGATAGAGGAGAGAATAGAAAACGAGAAAAAAGTCAAAGACCAAGTAAATCATTAAGGATATCTAATACTTGAATCAAAGAAGAATTAGAAGGAATGCCAAGGAAGGGAAAGAAGAATCCAGAGAGAGTTGACACATGCATGCAAAGAAGAAAGGAGTTTTTGAAGGAATACAAAAATGATATCCTCAATAGCCTTGTAAGGTCATGCAGAATGCAGAGTGAATGGAGGAGTGTATTTGAAATGCAAATGCATGCCTCTGCAATAAGGAAATAAATTTAACAAACCTAGTCTCTTTCTTGAAGTTTCATGAAAATAGGGTGATTTTTGATGTAAGAAGTGTGTATATGTTTCAGAGACACTGCTATAGGAAGAGACATGGAATGTAAAGAAGCAAGGGATCATAAACAGAGAGGGAAGCCCCTGAGAAACTCAGAGAGAATATGATCTAGAGAAGTGACAGAGATACTTGTTAGCATGACGAAAAATAGCTCATCATATAAAAAATGAATGACTACATCTGAGGTAACAAAAGACAAAGAACACTGCTCGAAAACTCTAATTTTCTATGGGATAAATAAGATCATTTGCAGAGGAGAGAAAGAGAATGATTATGGGATCCTGTGAAAGATGTATGATTTCAACCAGCTATAGAAAGAAATAAGGGAAATATCATAGAAGATCAGCTCAGACTTATGAGTAGTTATTGTACTAGTTTGAATGTAATTGGCCTCCATGATCTCACAGGAAGTGACACTATTAAGAGGTGTGGCTTTGTTGGCATGGGTATGGCCTTGTTGGACGAAGTGTGTCATCATGGAGGTGAGCTTTGAGGTTTCCTATGATCAGGATACTGCCCAGGGTCTCAGTCAATCTCCTGTTATCTGCAAGATGTAAGACTCTTAGCTAATCCTCCAGGACCATGTATGCCTGCATGCTGCTATGCTCCCTGCCATGATGATAATAGACTGAACCTCTGAAACTGTAAGTGAGGCCCCTCAAATGTTTGCTTTATAAGAATTTCCTTGGTCATGGTGTCTCTTCACAGCAATAAAAACCCTAACTAAGACAGAAGTCAGTAAGCACAGTCAGCAAATGTTTCTGAGTAACTGAGTGATGTCATCAGAAGGCCTATGTAAAATAGGACTAGATAAAATGCAATCATGCTGTCCATTTTTGTTTATTATATATACAACAGTTTGAGGTTGTATACTGTTATTCATCTGAAACCCAGGATAGCAAAAAGAATCCTGACCAATAAAAGAACTGTGGGGGGAAATCACTATACCTGATTTCAAGCAGTACTACAAAGTAATAGTAATAAAAACTGCATGGCATTCACAAAAACAACCAGATATATTGATCAATGGAATCAAATTGAAGATCCAGATACAGATCCACATATCTATGGTTATTTTATAAATAAGCCAGATATATACACTGGGAAAAAAGTATCTTCACCAAATGGTGCTGGTCATATTGGATCTCTGCATCTAGAAGAATGCAAATAGATCCATATTTACCAACCTGCCAAAATTCAAGTCTAAGTGGATCAAAGACCTCAACCTCAACATACAACCAGACATATTGAACATGATAAAGAAAAACTTGGGAATAGCCTTGAACACATTGGCACAAGAAACAACTTAGTGAAAAGAATACCAATAGCACAGGCACTGACATCAACAACTAATAAATGGGCCCCAATGAAACTGAAAAGCTTCTGTAAGGCTAAGAATACCATCACAAGTGTCAACCTACATAATGGGAAAAGATTTTCACCAACTCTACTAAATATTAAAAAATAATAATCCAATTAAAGAATGGGGAACAGATTTAAACAGAGAAGTTCAATAGAGAAATCTCAAATGGAAAAGATTTTCACCAACTCTACTAAATATTAAAAAATAATAATCCAATTAAAGAATGGGGAACAGATTTAAACAGAGAAGTTCAATAGAGAAATCTCAAATGGCTGAGAATCACTTAAAGAAATGTTCGACATCCTTAGCCATCAGGCAAGGAAATGCAAATCAAAACTATATTGAGATTCCATCTTACACCTGTGAGAATGGTTAAGATCAATAACACAATTGACAGCTCAGGCTGGCAACGATATGGAGCAAGGGGAACACTTCTCCATTGCTGGTAGGAGTGCAAACTTGTACAGCTACTATGGAAATTATAAAGTTAGAAATTGGAAATTGATGTATCTCAAGACCCAGCTATTCCTAACTCTTGAGCATATACCCAAAAGATGCTCTATCCTATGATAAGAACATTTGCTCAACTATGTTCATTATGGCTTTCTTTATTCAAAATAGCCAGAAACTGGAAACAACCTAGATGTCTCTTAACAGAATGGGTAAACAAAATGTACTATCTTTACACAACAGAGCATTATTACTTAGCTGTTAAAAGATGACATCATGAAATATGCAGGCAAATAGATGGAACTAGAAAAAAATCCTGAGGTAACCCTGTAGTGCAACTGTGTTCTGTTCCATTGTAAATAATTGTCCTGCCTACTGGTTTAATAAAAAACACTGATGGGCTGAAAGCAGACAGGAAGTATGGACAGGGCTGCCAGACTAAGAAAAGTCTAGGAACAGGAAAAACAGAGCAGAGACACCAAAGAGATGTCAGAGAGATGCAGAGGAAAGAAGTTGAAATGTTGCTGAGAAAAGGTACTAAGCCACGTGGCTGAACAAGGTAAGAAACATGGGTTAGTTTAAGAGCAAGAGTTAGCTAGCAATATGCCAGAAACCATAGGCTGATCAACATAAAATTAATACAAGCATCTGTGTGTTTCTGTGGGACTGCGGGACTGCAGGTCTGTGGGTCTCGACCAGGGGCTAGATAGGCCAGAAACCTCCTAAAATATAACCCAGGCCCAGAAAGACAAATAAGGTATGTATTCACTAATAAGTTGATATTAGCTGTTAAATAATTAATAGCCAAGCTATAAACCATAGTCCCAGAGAGGTTAGGTGTAGAGGAGGTGTCTAGGCAGAACACATGGATCTCCTTGGGAAGGGGAAATAGAATAGAGTTTGCAGGTAAACTAGGAACAGTTAAGGAAGGGAATGGGAAGGACCAGGTGCTGGTGGGAGATGAGATGGAAGGAGAGAGCGCAGGGAGCAATGACTAGAATTTGGAAGCAGCTGCAGTGTGATATGGAAATCTAGTATAGTGGAAACTTCCTGAAATCTATGAGGGTGATCCTACTAAAGACTCCTAGCAAGAGGGGATAAGGAGTCTTAGCTGGCCATTTCATGTAGCCAGGCAAGGCTTCCAGTGGTGGAACTGGGTTCCATTTGGCTAAGTTGTTGGCTAAAGGGGTGCCATGGAGATCCCTAAACAACACAAGCTGGTGATAGAACAGACAGCTGCTTTCCGAAAAACTGACAGTGGGGTCCCATTGCCAAGGACAGTGTCCACAGCTCATTGAACATAGAGAAGTCCAGCTGGTGCCTACATGGAATCTTCACCCCTATGTTTTTGTCTCTTTGGTGCAGGAAGGTATTCCAAAGGCTATCGAAAGATAAATGTGGACAACAACCCAGCCACAAAACCTTTGACCTACAATCTATACTGCCTGCATAATATGCTAATGTCTTACTTAACCTGAAGCCCTCTCCAGGGGAGGAAACTCACACAGGAAATTGAATAGCTCAGAGACATAGGGTAGAACCAAACAATCAATAAAATAATTTCTAATGATAGTCTGCTACATTCATAGATCAGTGCCTTATCCAGTTGTCATCAGAAAGGCTTCCTCTGGTAACAGATAGGAGCAGATTCAGAGACTGATGGCCAGACATTATGCAAGGTGAGCGTCTAAATTGAAGTTCTTCATTGGGTCCCTCCCCTCAGAGCTTGAGGAATCCCATGGGGTGGACACAGGAAGACTGTAGGGGTCAGAGGATACCAGAACACTGCCCACTAAATCAACTAAGCAGGGCTCATATGGGCTCACAGAGACTGAAGCGACAAATACAGGACTTGCATGGGTTGCCATCAAGTCCTCTGTCTGTTATGGCTATTAGCTTGGTGTTTGGGGGAACTCCTAACTAAGAGAACAGGTATGTCTCTGATTCTTTTGCCTGCTCTTGGGACTCTTCCTCCTGTTAGGTTTGGTGTGGGTTTATTTTTCATCTTGCCTTATTGCATTTTGTTTTGTTTGGTTTTTGCTCCTGGAGACCTGTTCTTTCCTGATAAAAGTAGACAGATGTTGATTGAGAGTAGAGAGGAGGTAAGGTCAGATGGAAGGAGTGGAGGAAGGGAAAGCTGTGGTCAGGATGTACTGTATGTAAGAAGAATCTATTTTCATATAAAAAAGAATGAGAAAATTTCAAGCTAAGAAAAGAAATATGCAAAAATCTACAAAGTACTACAAAGAAATCAGCTTACTTGAGAGATGAGCATCAATAATCATAGAAGATGAAGTGGATAACTGTTCATTAATTGCATCAATTTGAACCAGGGATGCATTTTTAATGTTATTTTCTTCAATCTTCAAGTTACTCTTATGTAGCAAACCTTCAATATTGGTGACTTTACAGCTAATACCACAGCCTGGTACAACCTGGAAATCTGTGCAAGTACCCAAGGTTTCAGTGTCCAGCTCCTAACAAACAAAAACACAACACAACAAATAAGTAAATAAATGAATGAATAAGTAAACAAATAAATGTTGCGGTAATTTTTAATTAAATAAAACAGTATTGGTAAGCATATGAGAAGACAGGCACTCAAAACTTTGGGTGTAGGGGCTGGAGAGATGGCTCAGAGGTTAAGAGCACTGACTGTTCTTCCAGAGGACCCGGGTTCAATTCCCAGCAACCACATGGTGGCTAAAAGCTATCTATGATGACATCTGGTACCCTCTTCTGTATACTGTATACATAATAAATAAATAAATCTTTAAAAAAAAATTGGGTGTGGATACAAACTAATAGAGCCATTTGTATAAATGTTAGTAATAGTTACAAAAAATAAAACTTCAAAAGCATCTTTTGATCTAGTAACTGCACTAATAGATTTTTCAGGGGAGAGGGGTCAAGACAGGGCTTGTCTGTGTAGCCTTGGCTGTCTTGGAACTTGCTCTGTAGACCAGACTGTCCTGGAAATCACAGAGACCCACCTGCTTCTGTCATCTGAGAGCTGGGACTAAAGGTGTGTACCCCAACTGCCCAGCTAATACATATTACTTCTATTTTAACATTTTATGTCAAACAGGGATTAGTATGTGGTAAGATCAGAGTTCATTTCCTTTTTATGTTTACAATTGTCTATGTGAAAGAACTAGGGCATAATAAGTTTTGAGACAGTCTTATAGTCTAGGCTGGCCTCAAACTTACTATGTAATGAGAATGACCTTGAATTTCTGACCTCCTGTCTCTACCTCCTAAATTCTCAAATTAAAGCCATGCTTTAACATGCTCCCTTAATTGGTGCTGGGGATCAAACCCCGAGCCTCAAACATCTAGGCAAACACTGTACCAAGTGAGCTATATTCCCAGCCCCAACATATTCAGCTAAATAAGAAAATACGACTAATTCTCTTTATTCTCATAATTATTGTATACAAAAATTATAGTCAAAAGCCAATCCAGATTTGGTCTGCATCATTCCTATGAGATGACAACATGAATATAAAGTATAAAATTGTACCTGCTTGCAGTATTTGGTTACAGCTGCTCCTAAAGGGTGTTCGCTGTTACTTTCTGCAGTTCCAACAATGGCCAGAATCTTATTGCGTGGTATCCTGTTACTTTCCACTAGAAACTTTACTTGATTCACTACTGGGGTTCCATGAGTAATGGTTCCAGTCTTATCAAATACCACTACCTTTACCTGTAGAAAAGTTAAAAACACAATGCACTCACATGACATCATGAAAAACATTCATTTTTAAAAAACTGCTAGTTCATTTCTAATAAGCTGGCCTTTGGCTTTACAACTTCATCAACTATCTTTGGGTGAACAAAAGACACACTAAGAAATACTCTTGTAGAAACCAACTTCCCTATCCAATAGTTCAGTTTTAATCCAGTTAAATGTCTGTGAACTTATATTAAACAACTAGAGCTGTAAGTTATGGATTGGCTGTTAATAGGTAATTAAGAGATGCCACTGGCGCCTTGAGGGAAAACACAAAGGCTATCAATAATAATGAATTATAGATCTATTGGAGAAATCTGGATAATCAGCAGGTGACTAAGAGAAATGCAAATATTTAGTTGAAGGGAACACAGCTGGGTTGTTTGCCTTGACTAGGTCTTGGTTAAAAACTTGGGCTATTAAAAGAAAGCTCAGGGAAGCAGTTTGAGAAAATTAGGCTATATAAAAAAGGAAAGAATTTGGAGAGAACATGCTCACTTCATCAGAAATTCAGAATGGGACCTGTGAAGACTGGATAGCCAAATGAAATGATATAAAAAGATATGAATAATATTCAAAGCATCATCCTAGACAAGAGAAAAACTGCTGTAAAGGGTATCATAAAAACAGAACATGAAATTACAGATTAGAAAACAGCATTGTCAATACTAATTTCTTAACTTTGACAAATGAACTGTGGACACATATGGAAGTATCCTTATTTTTCAGATAAGTACTCAAGAGCTGCAAAAAAAAGAACCTTTATTTTTAGGTTTAAAATTATGTTAATATCTTCTATAAAAATTACTAGCCTGGAAACTGGAGAGATGATTCCATAGTTAAAAGTACTTGTGCTTGTAGTGGATTATGTTGTTACATTGTAAATAATTGTCCCGCCTACTGGTTCAATAAAAATGCTGATTGGCCGAAGGCAGACAGGAAGTGTGGGTGGGGCTACTAGACTAAGAAACTATGGGAACAGGAAGAACAGAGCAGAGATGCCAGAGAGAAGTCAGAGAAGTTAGACCAGTAGAGAAGTCAGCAGATGCAAAGGACAACTATGCTGCTCTAAGAAAAGGTACTGAGCCACAGGCTGAACAAGATAAAAATCATGGGTTAGTTTAAGAGTAAAGAGTTAGCAAGTTATATGCCTGGGCCCTAGGTCAATCATTATAAAATTAATACAAGCTTCTGTGTGTTACTTTGGGACTGCTGGTCCAGATCTTGCGGCTAGTCTGGCCCAGAAACTTAATACTACATGTGCTCTTTCAGAGGACTCCAGTTCAGTTCCTATCACTCATGTTGGGCATCTCACAACAACCTGTAACCCTAGTTCTAGAGGATTTGACACATCCTTCTGATCTCATGGGTCCCCATACATACAAATAAAGAAATTTTAAATATTTTGAAAGTTCCTTAGGGATAGAGATATCTTAGTGGATAAGAGCACTGGCTACTTTTCCAGAGAACACAGATTCAACTTGTAGTACCTACATGGCAGCTTCCAAATGTTTATTACTTCAGTCCCAGGGGGATCCAACAAGGTCTTCTAGCCTCTGCATGCATGTGTTTGCTGTGAAATAATCCTCTTGTACACTGTAAAAATCTGTCACTCTAATTTGTTTAATAAAACACTGACTAGCCAGTAGCCAGGCAGGAAGTATAGGTGGGGAGACCGAACTCAGGATGATGGGAAGGAGAAGGGCAGAGTCCAGAATTCAGCCAGATATAGAGGGAACAGGAGATGGAAATGCCATGCTAATAAAGGTATTTATGGCAAAGCATAAATAGAAATACGGGTTAACTTAAAATGTAAGAGCTAGTTAGTAATAAGCCTGAGCTATTGGCCAAACACTTATAATTCATATTTAGCCTGAGTTGGGTTTTGGGACTGGCTGGTTGGGACATGGAAACATCCATTTACATGTGGTACATGGACATACATGCAGGCAATATATGCATACACATTTTTAAAAGTCCTAGCCTGTACATATATATGCTATCTATTCAAGGTTGTAGATTTGATCTAAGCCATGTGTTATAAATCCTCCATTCATCTATATATGTGTGATATCATTGTAATAAGATTGTATTAATGGAGGCATGGCTTTAGTTGAAGTCATAACTACAAACTGCCAGCTGGTGGCAGCAAAGACACTGTCATTGCAGTTGCAGCTCCCATAATGTGGAGTCAGACACAAACTTGTCAGAACCCTGGAAGGCCCTGGCAAATTTTTCCAGGTATGTACTGGAGTCAGGTGTAATCTGAGATGGGGTGAAGTACAGGTTCTCTATTCACAGTCTGCTGTGAGGGAATGGCTGGGGGAGTATTATTAGAGATCTTAAATAACTTAGGCAAATCTGAAGAAGAACCAACATGATAGCTTCCTTACTTTAACCCTCAGGGTAGTCCCAGAAGAGCTCAGCCTAGGAACCACATGCAAATAACTAAGAAGCTTATTTCTCAATAGAGATGTGAGTGTATGTTTGGATAAAAGATTCTTACCTTATGAGCCATCTCCAGTGGCTCCCCACCTTTGATAAGTATCCCATTCTGGGCACCTACTCCTGTGCCTACCATCACAGCAGTTGGAGTGGCGAGTCCCAGTGAACAGGGACATGCAATACATAGAACTGTAATAGAGGCTTGGAAAGCAAAGCGTATTATGGTTTCTGTTCGTGAGATGCTTCTATTGTAGCCCTTTAAAAGAAAGACATTCACTTTGGTTATTCATTTACAGTTAGACCTGTGCAAAACAAAAGAAACAAAGCTCATCCCTGTTTAAATAAAACCAGTGTCAAAAATCACATATCCTACTGACATATCGTTCTTATTAATAATCAACGCCTTTTTCATTTATAAATATGGAAAATAAGTGACAGTCCTAAAGTCAAATTTTCCTTTTTGATAATCCTATAGTTACTATGGAGAGAAATAAGGAACACAGAACCCCACAATTTTTCTATGACTAAAAGAACTTTTAGCAATGTTATTTTTAATAAATTTGTTCTGATTCTCTGATACTGAGGCCACAGGTTGAATATTCATTCAAAAATTTAAAGACAATAACTTAAATATTCATTTTAGAGAGCAAAGGTTGGAGCCAGCAAGATGGCTCAGCAGATAAAAGTGCTTATTATGCAAGCCTCACAAGCAAGCTCAGTCCAACCCAAAGAAATTGCAATGCTAACAAAACAAACTCTTCAAGTTGGTCTCTGTCCTCCATATATATAGACATGCAGGGGCCCACATGTTCCAGCATTCACATACACATGTCACTCATACACACAGAGTAAGTGAAATAAAGATGATAAGATAGTATAGTGGTTAGGAGCACTTACTACTCTTGAAAAAGGCCCAAGTTCAGTTCCTAGAACCCACACATAGTAACTCACAACTATCTCTAACTCTAGCCTCAAAAGTTCGGACAACTCTTCTAGTCTCCATGGTCACTTGCACTCACATGTATATTTCCACAAACAAACATATACATTTATGTATAATTAACTATAAGTCTTTAAAATATTTAAAAGAGAAAGTTAGAAGGGATTTTCATAAATATCTAGGCTTAGACTTTCATATACATAATATATGAATGTTTTCACATAAATTGTGTGCTTTCACCTATGTGAATTCAAATCTTTTAATTTGGGCACATTATCCCTACTTTGCAACTGAAAAGCTTATATATCTTAAGTAAGGAATCACTGGATCTATAGCACCAAAATGAAGTTCAATCCATTTGTGACTTCTGACCAAACAAAGAGTGGCAAATTGCATTTTAATGCATATTTTCTCACTTTTGCAAGAAGACTGTGTCTTCTCTTTCCAAACAGCTGAGACAGAAGTATAATGTTCTGTCTATGCCCATTCAAAAGGATTATGATGTTTGTGCTCTGGGGACACTACAAAGCCCAGCAGACTGGCCAAATGGTCCAGGTGTACAGGAAGAAATATGTCATCTACATTGAATGAATGCAGCGAGATAAGGCTAATGACACAACTGTTCATTCATGTGGGCAAGGTGGTTATCATGAGACTAAAACTGGACAAAGACTATTAAAAAATCCTAGAAAGAAAAGCCATGTCTCCACAAGTAAAGAAAGGAGAAAGAAAGAAAGAAACAGGAGTAGAGGAACCTTATGTACAACTTCCATTAAAGACTAAGTAAAACAAATAAAGTGAGGCATATCACAGATCTATCTATTTTACTATATACTACAGAGCCATACCTTAGAAAGCATCAGAGAACTCAATGAGTAGACACTAACACTACAGCTTTATAAATGTTAATTATAAGGTATTCTTTGTGGGCTGGAGAGATGGCTGAGCAGTTAAGAGTGCTAGCTGTTCTTTACAAGGTCCTAGGTTCAAATCACAGCATCCACATGTTGACTTGGACTCCTAGCTCATACATATAGTGTGGTTCACAGCCATCTATAAGTACAGTTACAGAGGATCCAACACCTTCTTCTGGCCTCCACGGGTACCAGTCCCACACATGTTTTTTGCCAGACATATACACAGGCAAAAAACTTAGTTAATTAATTAAAATGTATTATTTAATACATTATCTGAGATGTGTGTGATAGTATATACCAGTAAACTCCAACTCTTAGGAGGTGTTGGCAGGAGAACCGGAGTTCAAGGTTATCTCAGACCACATAACAAGTTCAAAGCCATGACATTCTGTGTCATATATGGACATATGTTATCTTATTCAACCTTCACAACAAGTTATGCAAAATGAGCATTATAAAATGCTACTACCAGCAGGCATGTTGGCCTACACCTTTAGTCCTAGCACTCAGGAAACAGAAACAGGCAGAAGTTCAAAACTAGCCTTGTCTAGATAGAGAAATAGAGGCCAGTCAATTGCTACAAGGTCAGAGCCTGTCTCAAAAAAAATGAAAAAAAAAAGAAAGAAAGAAATATGATTCTGTCCTATCTAAACAGAACACCTGTTTTATATATATATACACATATATGTATGTATACATACATATATACATATATATATATACATATATATATACACAACCTGCCATTAGCAACCTACTAGCTGTCTCCTGGTTATTGAATAGTTACTGAAGTATTGCAACACTTGTGTAGAATCCAAGCTTTATTAAACTATGTTGAAAAAGTGTAAAAGTATCATGATGACAATTTAGATATGACAGAGAGATGCCATATATGCTTCTTCTAAAGGAAAAGACGAAAGTTCTTGATTATAAGAATAGAAAAAAAATCATACGTTAAGCTTGCTAAGATTTACAATAACAATAAATCTTCTATTCACAAAAATGTACAGAACAAAACAGAAAATTGTGCTGGTTTTGCTGTCATATCTCAAAACTACACAGGCCATAAGCACAGTGCATGATGGTGCTTAGTTAAGATGGAAAAGGCATTTCATCTGTGTACAGGTGTCTGCATAGGGACCAAAGGTGGCACATATGATGCTAGGTAATATCTGTGGTTTCTGATATCCACTGGGGCTCTTAAGATATATTCCCAAAGTAGAAGGGACTGTTATACTGGAAATTTCTTCTTTAGATTTGTTTCCATTCTCTTCTTTATGTCCTTTTCTTCCTTTGCTTTCTTCCCTTCCTTCTTTTCTCCTTCCTTCTTTTTGATACTGAGAATAAACTTAGGGCCTAACAAATGCTGGGCAGCATTTTATCACCTACACTCTCAGCCAACACTGCTCATTTGCAAAGTTTGTTTGTTTTGAGACAAGGTTTCATCTTTCATCCCTGTCTGGCCTGGTACTCACAAAGGTTGGCCCTAAGCTCACAGAGATCTGCCTGACTCTACTTGCTCAGTGCTAAGATTAAAGGCATGCAGCATTAAACCTGGCTCAAAATCAATTACTTTACTTTTCTTATTTGTCTGTATTTGTGTGGGGCTATGTGAAGAGTGCAAGTACTCCCAGAAGCCAGGACATCAAATTCTGCTGTAGCTGGAGTTACATACATACAGATGGCTGCAATTTGCCCAATGTAGGTACTGGGTGTCTAGCTCAGGCCTTCTGCAAGAGCAGGATGTACTGTTGATCCATGTCTCCAGCTCCTCAATATTATTTTTACTTATTTAACTCTACAAAAGATTCACAAAGTGTTTTGCACATAGTTAAGAGTTATTATAAGTCGCACATAGTTAAGAGTTATTATTATAAGTCACTTACAGGAAAGTAGGTTTCCACAATTTCAAAATTTTGAAATCCAATTATAATCCACACCAAGAGGGTAGCAATGGAAACCAAGACAATAAAGGGAACGAAGTAGCCACTTAGTTGGTCTGCAAACTGCTGGATAGGAGCCTAGAATTTAAAATAATAATAGTAATAATAATAATCAAGTGTCTCGCAGTACTTTTTGTAATACTGAATACAGATATATTTGGTAGTTAGCATAGAAAGAAATATTTTAATAACTACCACATGAATGCAACTAGATCAAAAGAAAATACAAATCAAGATCCATACTAGAAAGCTTTAAAGTAAATGCCTTCTGCTTCTCCTAGGGAACTAGGTTACCTTTGACGTTTGTGCCTCCTCTACAAGTTTGACAATTTGAGAAAGGGTCGTGTCTGATCCAACATGGGTTGCTCGGATAAGGAGAGATCCATTCTGGTTAATGGAACCTGCGATCACTGTGCTACCAGGTTTCTTAGCCACAGGCATTGCCTCCCCTGAAGGAAGAAGAAAAGTTCAAAACAAATATGATTACTATCCTCTTAAAGCATATGTTCATTCATTCGCTGTCAAGAAATACCTAGAAGAGACATTCTTCTCAAACTAGAATCTGCACACTTCCAAAGTTACATGCTGCCCTTGCTTTTTTCTCACCGCAGTTTTAGGCCAAACATAAGGATATAGACTTTGAACTGGAAAAGTTTACTATGTTAGCTCTTGTTGACAGATACTTTAGGACCTTCGTTCTTCTCCTAGATTAGAAGTTCTCAAAGGGCATTTCGAAATGTGTGAGGACATTCTTCTTTGTAACAGTGGAAGGAAGTAGGATACTGCTACTACTGCTTAGTAGGCCAGGGACAGTGTCATTACATTATATAGAACAAGACATAGAATTAAAAACTTCTCATCCAAACTGGCAATAGCAGAACACTGGGAAAGAGTTCTGAATTAATAAATAAACTGAGCCTCCGCTAAGACTACCAGAGGTGGGAGAGGGGTTATTTTGATTCTGATTCATGCTGTTAGCCAAGATTTCCAAATATCTTCTAGTCCTGCATTCTTTAAGCTGCCCTGATATGGAAAACGTGGTGCTCTGGCCTACCTTTCCTGCTAGGGCAGGAACACAGAATATTTATCTGCATGGAGAAATTTGCCAAAGTCAACCAGGTTCTACAAAGCATGGAATAACTTTGTTCTTGTGCATTCTAGTAATTAAGAATCTTCAGTGTGAATGCTAAACAGTTAGGAGCACTGGCACACCGGAACACTCATATACATAAAATAAAATCAGTAAATCTTTAAAAAAAATCTTCAATGTTTAGTCTTCAATATACTTAAAAACAGGAAAACCTAGGAAACAGAAGGCAGTCTTTAAAAAACTGACATTCTTTACTCATGATTTATACATTTGTTGGTTCTCCTTTAGTGTCTGCTTTTCATTATCACTTTGGATTCACTTTACTTTCATGTCATGAGCCTCTGACACAACATACCTGTGATGAGGGACTCATCTACCATAGAATGTCCTTCAATAACACGGCCATCCACTGGAAACTTGCCTCCTGGAACCACCTTAATTATATCTCCACGCTGTACAAGTTCCACATCCACTTGTTCTTCACTGCACATGAGTTAACATAAAGAGCATCATGGCATCTGCTTCTTAGTCTAAGCTCTACAGACACAATTTAAATATCATGCCAAGCTTACAGTTCCAGAATTACAACTAACAGAACCTAGGACCAACATTTATGCTAGCAACAACTATCTATATTAGTTTTGCATACTAGCAGTAATGAATAAAGTCTTGGCCCAAAGCTGACATTCTAAATATTTATTCAATAATCAATAAATCAATAATTTTTTCAATTAAAAAACAGTGCCATAGTCAGACATGGTAGCATACATCAATCTTAGCACTTGGGAAGTGGAGGCAAGAGGATCATGAATTCAAAGTCATCCTGTACTATATACACCAGTTCAAGATCAGCCTGTGTTATATGAGACTCTCAGTAGTTGTACATAATTGCTGTCAGGTATCTTATTTTTTGTTTTTTAAATAGAACAGTTCCTTCCTTCCTTACTCCTTTGACTAAATTTCTCCATTTAGTCAAAGGAGAAATCACTAAGGGGAAAAAATGAAGTAAGCACTTAGTGACAGAGCACTTGCTTAGCATAGTTAAGGGTATCAAGTTGTTTCCTAGCACCAGAAAAAAACACTGGAACCAGAACCACAATGAAAGACATTATGTCAAAAGATGGGGATAATAAGAGATTGATCCAGGTATTCTCAAAGCCATGATCAGAGTCTGGAGAGAGGGCTCAAAGATTGAGAGCACTGACTGTTCTTCCAGAGGACCTGGGTTCAATTTCCAGCATCCACATGGCAGCTCACAACTGTCTGTAGCTCCAGATCCAGGAGATCTGACACCCTTGTACATGCCTTTAATCTCAGCACTTAGGAGGCAGAGGCAGGCACACCTCTGTGAGTTTGAGGCCAGCCTGGTTTACAGATAGAGTTCCACAATAGGCTCCAAAGCTACACAGAGAAACCCTGTCTTGAAAAAGACAAAATCAAAACCAAAAAAAGGCCATAATTTCCCTGATTTGGCTTCCAGAATGTTGGGATTATAGGTCTGTACCATCACACATTATATGAATATGTCCTTTTATAAAGAAATACTGTAGAAAATTTATCACTAAAACTACATAAGTGGGATCTACTCCCTATTGCAACAATAGAAAGAAAGATGTAACAGCCAGGTGAAGTAAAGTATGATAAAATGGGAATAATTGTTAAATATGAGAGGCAAGATTATGTGGGGTTATGACATTCCTTACATCTGGATACAGCTCAAAATATGCCCATAAGAAGTTACAAAAGATGGTGAGTAAGCTGGCTCAGCAGGTAAGAGTGCCTGCTGGCAAGCCTAACAACGGAGTGCTAGCTCTAGGGCCCACATGGGAGGAGGAAACTCCCACAAGCTTTGTGCCATGACATGTGTGTACTCTCCACAATAAAATTAATGTGAGAAAATGTTTAAAACAAATTACAAAAGGAAATAAAGATAAATACCTCAGGAGGAGATTTTCAGAGTTAAGCGTTACAATAGTTGCTTCTGTTGCTTGTAGTGAAATTAGCTTTGCAAGAGCTTCTGAGGTTTTGCCCTATGAATTAAAACAATAATGATGCTAAAAAATAAAATGTTCAAACCTTAAAGATATAATCTTTAACATTCACTCAAACATCAGCTTAAGAAAAACATTTGATCAGAAAGAATTTACACTGGAATATGAATATTTTACAAAAAGCATCTTAAAGATAATAAGTCAAATTTATGAAGAAATGCAATTATTAGAAAAATATCAGGAATCTAATCCAACATGAACAAAACAGATGAATAGGCAGATCATTCAAGAGGGAATATAAATACTCAACATATAGGGAAATGTACATCCAGAAACTCAAACTAAAGCCATCTTGTAATTCTATTTAACATAGAATTAAGATTCAGTGCTACAGGGTCTGTAGTAAAAACTACTTTGCTAACAGACCCTCACTGGCTAAAGTTCCCACAGCTTATAGTATGAGACCATGAAAAGATATATACCCTTTAGGACAGCAGTCATATCTTTTCTAATTACGCCTAAGCTCAGAAGAGATGACTATTAGACATGAATATGTTCAGTATAGGATTATCTAAAACAAAAATTTCCAAAAAGTTTAATTGAGAAGAAAACTAGAATGGTTTAGTATATGGGACCATAGTCACTTGGCAGAAGTATCAAGTGATTAGGACTGTCTAGACTGTAGTCAGGGAAAATCAGTACAGTGCTTTCTACTTTGCTACATATAAAGTTACATGGAACAGGATTAGAAACTGACTTTCATCACAGCATAGTGCATAGATGGACTTTGACATCAGTTTTAAGCCACATGGTCAAATTCTCAATTAATAATCTGATATGAAAAATAAGTACTTCTTAAATATCGCTCATAAAGTACTATGAGTATACTATCTTTAGCAGTAATATAAATTTGATGTTTCCTGAAGATACTGCTAAAACTAAAATTGTTAACTACATAAATCAATACATAATTCTAATAAGTGGTCTAGAAAATATTAAGGTCTTTGATTGATCCAATATTTTTATAAATGTCATATTTCTTACTTTACCTTTGCTATATGTTCCAGCCATCGACCTAGGGCAATAAAGACAAAGAGCATAGGAGGTGTGTCAAAGAAGGTAATAGGGTTCACTTTGGCTCTCTCATACATTGCGACCAGAAGAATAACCAGAGAGTAGGCAAAGGCAATGGTGGTTGCCAGCACAATCAGCACATCCATATTTGCTGTCTTATGCTTCAGTGCTTTGTAAGCTTGAATGTAGAAGTACCAGCCTCCACAAAACTGTAACAGAAGAGTAATAATTACTGGATTTCCTTAGACACTGAAATTCATATGCATACCTAAATAAATAGCATAAAGTATCAATGTTTTACATTCTTTGCCTTTTAACTAATCCATAAACACTAAGAGGATATTTTTGTTGCTGTTATAGAGCCTCACAAGTATCTGAGGCTGGCCTTGAACTTGACAAGATCATCCTGCCTCATTTCCCAACTCCTAGGATTAAAGGCATGCAACACCACACCTGCCTGTAAGGAGGACATTTTGAGCTACAGCAAGTTTACATTTTAGCAGAGTTATCCACAGAAGAAAAGCTTCAAACTGCTGTGCAAGATACCAAAGGACATCCTCTATGATCCAGATGATACTTCATGACATAAAGAAAGTCAAGTGGCTACTATATTTTTCCTTTTGATGCTAGCCTAAACAAGTAAACTGGAAAACAAATTTACACATTTTGGAAAGGGCTTTTCTAAACATATAAAACTTAGCCCCTTTCCAAAAGTCAATCACAAGCTGTGGGTTCTGTTGGGAAGTATAACAAGAAAGCTTGTGCAATTAGTACTAATTAGTTGCTAATACTACTGCCTTTTGTTTTGCTTTGGGGTTTTTGGTGCTGCTGGGATTAAACCTGAAGCTCTCAGTTTGAGGCTAGCAATCTACCACAGAACTATACCCTCAACCCCACTTTTAAACTTTTAATGAAGATCAAATAAAGGGGAAAAATTATTAAATGGAAGTGTAACTTTTTAGAGCAAAATATTATCTCAAAATAAGGGTAGAAAAATATAGAAAGCAAATAACTAGAGAATCAGAAAGAAATATAAAATTATATATTACAGCAAACAGAAATACCCAGTTTTTAAAAAAAATCAAACTCTTTTTCTCTGTTTTATTGTAAAATAATATTCTCAGGGTTTAAATAGAATATATTAGCTACTTTAATTATTCATAAAGTGGGCTGGAGAGATGGCTCAGAAGTTAGGAGCACTGACTGTTCTTCCAGAGGTCCTGAGTTCAGTTCACAGCAATCACATGGTGGCTCATAAAGTATCCAGTATAAAATGATCAGATTTCTGGCTGTTATCTATTTAACAATGGAAAATAACAGTGCCTACAACATTTTGGCTATGTTTCTTTATCAACAAATATACTTGCTAATATGTCACTTGCCTGTACAGGTAGACACAATAAAAGGGACAGCAAATTCATAATGGACAGTCCTGGCAGAATCTGACGCTCCAGGAACATAGAAGAATGAATCTTGATCATTTCTTCATTACTCATATTCTGATTATGGTGAAGAGTTGCAAGGTGGCGATCCATAACCATCATATATATCATCAGCCCCATTACAGGAATACAGAAAAACAGGCTCACAAGGAAGGACCTTCTCCATCTTATATGGGAAACATTTTTAAAAGAAAATTGCATTTTAGTGAGTATGTACAAGTTAAATATTCTATGTACTACAGGGAAACCCAGATTGTAACTATCTCACCCAGTGTAAAAATGACACCATGGGGTTGCAGTAATGTGGCTCAGCAGTTAAGAGCTCCCACTGCTCTTGCAGAGGACCCAAGTTCAGTTCCCAGCACCCATGTCAGCTCACAAGCACCTGTAACTCCTGGACCAGCAGATCCCACATGCTCTTCTAGCCTCTGCAGGTTCCTGCCTACATGTGGCATACATTCACACATACGCATATACATAATTTTAAAAGTAAATTTTTAAAAATGCTATGGTAAAAATTGACATGCAAATGGTATGTTAAATTTCTAAAAGGAATTGAAATGCTTTTTACTGACAATTCTAAAGTACTTACTGTTTTATTTCTCGTTTATGATCTAAGTGACTGGCTGACCGATCCTTCTTGACCAAAGAAGCTTCAAAACCTAAGCTCTAAGGAAATTCATAAGAAAATGTCATTTCACTCAATGCAGAAATACTATAAGTCATGCTGTGATCACTTAGAACAATTTAATTCCCAAGTAAAAGTCTTTCTGGGGGGAAAATATGAAGTTGTTAAGAACTTTCTGCCCGTGACTACTTTGGTTTTTAATTTTGCAAAGAAATTAATAGCTCATTGATTTTTGGCTACTGTCTATTCTTTTGCTCTCAAACTAGCAATTTCACTCAAATACAGTAGAGGTTTTCATAACAGTACACAAAAGCTAGCACTATATTATTATACACATGACCTACATAGTTTTCATTCTTGTTCCACAAGAAGAACATGAACAAAAATCCTTTCCTCCAATACAACTAAGTATAAAAAGATAACTACACTTAACTAAGATGCACACAGACACAGACAGTTACAGACAGCATGTTTTCAACTTGGTGAAACAGCTGTTTCAGCAAAACAGCTGCCATCTTCTAGCTGTTAGTGTAACATGGTGAAAAGAGCAAATGTGAGCTCTGGGGGCAGAGTGATCAGGAACAGGCCTCATGAGACTTCTCAAGTTGTTTCACCTCTGAAATAAGATGGCAGTCCTACTTTGTGTATCTAGAACTAGGGCAGCACTATTGAGTACCTGATGAGGGTAGCTAGGGTAGGTACTCAGTTATGTCAGCTTTACAGATGTCAATGGCATTGCTGCCTAAATGAATAGGGCAATAACTGAACTATAATATGCTTTCAACCATCAGAACACCAGTTTCAAAGCACACTGAAACTTTGTATCTATATGTATTACTTCTTAAGACACACTGAAAAATACAAGATGAACTTAGCACAAAGATAAGGGGTTGGCATTGTAACTTGTACTTTAACTTAAAAGTGTTTTTGTTTTATTATGTTCTGCTTTGCTTAACAAACTAACTAATTGCACAGTGATTAGCTTGAATCTTCCTTATAAATTGCACTATATATTCATTTCCTAAATACTTTGATTGATACTTTTAGCTTAAGTCTGCTCACAATTTAAGTGTGCAAATGTACTTTTGTCTAAATTCCCCTAATGAAGGCTAAGGAGAGAAGAACAAAAGCAGACACACTTACACTAATGTTTTTATGTGGACTAGTCAAAGGGGTTAAAGTCTTTTCATTGTCTCTATCTAATGTAAATCAGATGTGATTCCAGGACGTGGTTGACTAGAAAGGTAAGAAAAGCAGAAAAGCAAAGAAAGTCATGGCACTTACTTCAATGGCATGGATAATATCTCTGGGACCAATAATTTCTGGATCATATTTAATATGTGCCTTGTTGGTTGCCAAGGCCACAGAGCAGTAGAAGATCCCTTTATGTTTTGTGAGAGTAGACTCGATTTTATGAACACAGGAGGCACATGTCATTCCTCTTACCTGTTTAAAAATAAAGCCCTTTTTATTGAAAATATCCCCTTTCAATGAAAAAAAAAAGAAAATATCCTCTTTCTTCGATTAAAAAGTAGTACTTCTAACTAAAAGTATTAGCATAAGACAGGATTGTCTTAGGAGGTTTTATCTGCACAATTAGTATACTTTTGATATGATAATTTGAATTCTGTTTTTATCAGAGACTGCCACCTATGATGTATTATCAGGGGTAATGACAAAGATCAAGAGTTGATTCTAAAGATAATGTTACTAAGCTACACATATACTAAAAGCCATAGAGCTGTACATTTTCAATGAGTGTGGATTATGCAGTATGTCAGTTATACCTTATCTTGCCAAAAATTTAATAAAGAAAAAATTCTATTTTTGTTGTGTACATATATGGTGCGTGCATGTATATGTGTTCATGTATGGGAAGTTGTGTGTGTGTCTATATGCATACACATGTGTGAAGGCAGGAGGTTGAAACTGAATATCTAACCTAATTGCTCTATTTTATTGACTGGGATTACTGAAGTAGCATTACTAGCTGAACACAAAACTCAAAACTTTTCTGGCTTTCAAGGGTACCCTAATACATGTGGCATGTATTCAAGTGCACACACACAAACACACACACACACACACACACACACACACATTTGCACCAGGTGTATGTATGGTGCCCTTGCAAGCCAGAAGAGTGTGCCAAATACCCTGGAACTGGAGTTATAGATGGTTGTAAGCTACTACATAGGTGCTGAGGTTTGAACTTGGGTCCTCTAGAAGAGCAGCCAGTGTTCTTAACTGCTAAGCCATCTGTCCAGCCCACTGAAAAAGTTTTAAGTAAATAAGGGCTAGAGAGATGGCTTAGTAGTTAAGAGCACTTGTTGGTCTTACAGAGGACCCAAGTAGGTTGAGCCAACTGCCTATCATTCAACCTCCAAAGAATCTGACATCCTCTTCTGGCCTCCTGCAAGTACTTGAACATATGTAGAATATATACAAAAATACACACATATGTATAAATAAAAAGTTTAAGTAAGAATTTAAAATACTTTTACAATTCCTCTATAAAAGCAGGACAACTTTAACTTTCTTAAGCAATTTGTTTTTCAACTTGTAGTCATCCAGGAAGCATTTATTCAAAACCAAATTAGAGAAACTTTAATAACAGCAAGTTGTGTGGCATCTGTTGCATTCTTGTCTCTTTCTTTCTATCCTGTGGGAGGGAACTAAAAGCCTACAACCATGAAGAAAAATAACAGTGGAGCCCTGAACATTACAGAACAAAGGGTTCATTCAGAGCCTCCTTTCCAGAGAGCTGTTAGCATTTCACCTGACACATGGTTCTTGGAAACATCCCCTTGAGAATGTCCTGACTGAATGACTGGAATTCACTGAGTGCAAAAAGCCTCCTTCCTGGGAAACATTTCTTAGCGAGTAAAGCTTTCATTATTTAGGGGAAGTAGACACAAGCTTTTATTTCCAACTAAGAAGTTATTTCCAATTAATAACCATTCACAAAGTTTCTTCAAGAGTCTCTGGGTATCTAAACTCCACTTAAGCACAGGTCCCATGCCCAGCAGTAGATGACCAACACAAAGCAAACTCAAAGGTAGTTTGGGACATCTGTTGTCTCATATTGTTTGGTTTAAGCTTTTTACCTTACTGATCTTTTTTTTCTAGTATATTATGGCTTCTGATTTTGTGTTTTAGTGACTTGTGTGTATGTTCACATGTGTATGCCTTTCTTGTGCTCTTTATTAGTTTCCTTTTTGTTATAAAATTTATTTCCTTTTATTATTTGTCTTTTCTATTTATCTGTTTTCGTAAGAGAAGGAGTTGGAAGGGTGGGAAGGATCTGGGAGGAGATGAAGAAGGGAAAACCATGATCAGAATATACTGTATAAAAATAATCTTTATTTTCTATAAAAATAAATACATTTTGCTTTTTTCTACAATTTTTATTTAAGACATTAGTTCTTTGAGAGTTTCATACAATGTATTTTGATCATAGTAATCTCCTCTTCCAATTCATCCTATATCCACACCTTCCCTACCCAATTTTTTGTGTCTTCTTGTTCTTTTAAAACTCATCAGGTCCAATTTTTTCTTTACACTAGAGTTACTTTGGTACAAAGTTGGTTTATCTTTCTCTTTTCCCTTTCCTTAAGGCAGTATTTCACTATGTAGTCCACACTGACCTCAAACTCCCAGGAATCCTCTTGTCTCTGCCTCTCAAATGCTGAGACTATGAGCACATGCAACAGTACCCACTATTTTTAATGCACTTATTTACATAGGTGTTTGAGGATGACTTTCCAGAGTCAGTTCTTTCCTTTCACCATGTAGGTCACAAAGACTCGTCAGTAAGCACCTTTAATGGCTGGGCTTTCTTGCCAGCCCCACCCTCATTTTTGTTTTGGAAAAAGATAATAATTCCATGCCATGCTTGGAGATTGCCATTAAGCCATAGCTTTCTATCTTCTAGCTTCCTTCATTTTCATTATATGTCCAATTATACAAGTTTTTGGCTACCTATACAATTTTTCTCTGAAAGTTTCTTCAAGTTTCTGTTATAAGTCTATTAATCATAGATAAGTTCCTACTTACAACAAGTTCCAAAACACCATCCCCTTCATCAGCATTTTCTATCACTGTGGCTCCAAATCCAAGCTCTCGGATAAACTCGGCTATCACTGGAGGTTGGATAACAGCTGGGTTATATCTTACTTCTGCTTTGCCAGCCATCAGGGCTACAAGTACGGAATATATACCTGGGAACATTGATTAAAAAAAGAACAATGCAGGTAATGTTTTACCAAAAAAAAAAGAATGATGCTATAACTACTTAACTGCAAATGTATTAAAGAAAATTTGCAGAAATTTACTGCTCAACTTTTTATACAAGTCTTAAACCCAAACAATATAAAACTGTTTTAAAAAGTGGCCTTAGTTCTTTAAATTTATCATAGAAAGTTTTAATTATATATGTGTAAAAGGGGGAGCTACATGACACACCTTCACTGAGCTTAAACAATTATCAATAGCATTTGGCTCACCTATTGAAAGAAAGGGTCTCACTATGCAGCCCTAACTGGCCTGGAATCTGCTATGCAGACCATGCTGGCCTTGAATTAGAACTCAGAGAAAATTACTTGCCTCTGTGTTCCTAGTGCTAAAGACATGTACCACTACATCTGGTTCATCCTCTTATTTTAATTTTTTAGAGACAGAATCATGCTGTCACTCAGACTAACATAAAATTTCTAGACACAGCTGTCTTCCTGCCCCAGCCTCCCAGATGGCCAGGAGCACAGGGGCCACAACAACTGGGTCTTGTATCTATATTCTTACTGATTCTACTCCCAGTCCTCTATCCAGAATATCTTGAAGCAAATCCAAACCCCCTATTACTCTGTGTGCAAATATTTAAATATGAATCTCCAAAATCTCCTTACAAACAACCACAATGGGACTAGAAATGTAGTGGTAGAACACTTGTGAGTTTCAATCACACATCACATAAACATCACTTTCACATCTAAAACAATTTTCTTAAACCTATTTACTTAACAATGTTCTGTCTAAATTAGGATCCAAATAAGATTGATACATTACAATGTGATAAATCTATATCTTGTAGGGAACAAAAGTCACTTTTAGAAACTAATAAAACCTGGGTTGGGGATGCAGCTCAGTGGGTGGAGTGCTTGCCTAAAACACATGATACCCTGAGTCCTAGCCAGTAAAAGTGGGCACAGTGGTACATGTTTGTGATTCTAGCACTCAGGAGGAAGATGTAGGAGGATCAAAAATTCAAGAATATCTTTGGCTACATGAAGAGTTTGAGGTCAGCCTAGTCTATATGAGATCCTGTCTCAAAAAATAAAACAAAACCAAAAACCAATTCCTCTCTTAGAGAAAGGAAGGAAATTCTACACTTGGAAAGTCACTGAAATTATAGTCAAGAATCTAGGAATGTAACACCCTACATACCATAATACTGTCAAATGACAGTCATTTAAAAATTCTCAAGTTTTGCTATGTCTCAGTAATCTCAAAAGGTACAACATAACTTGTTAATAAAGTAAATGAGTTCACGTTCTGACAGAAATGCTGTTTGCAGATGTACATTTTTGTTAAAAATTTCTACTTCTCTGGGCCAGCTAGAACTGACAAGAAGATAATAACAGCACACAATAAAAAAAATGACTCTTTCTGGAAATCTATGCTACTTGGAAAAAACTTATAACAAGAAATTAGGATCAATTATCCATAGGTCACTGGGCTATTGTGGCACACACCTTTAATCCCAGCACTCAGAAGGCAGAGGGAGGTGAATCTCTGTGAGTTCAAGGCCAACCTGGTTTACAGAAAAAACTTCAGGACAGCCAGGACTACACAAAGAAACTCTTTCTCAAAAAACAAAAACTAAAAACTAAAACAAAACAAAGAATCCATAGGTCAGTTCTGAAATGTGATTTTTTTTTAAAAATAAATATTTATGAACAGGTTTTACTTGTAAAAGTACCTAATATAATCTCAATCTTCTACATAAAGTACTTAGATTTTAAGATTTATAGGTACAAAATTATTTGGATAATCAGAGAAAAATATCTGTATCAAGAGAAGAATAAGACAAGGCATGGTGGTACATGCCTTTAATCCCAGCACTCAGGAGGCAGAGGCAGGTGAATGTGGATCTCTTTGAGTTGGAGCAAGTTCCATGCCAGAAAGGGCTACATAGTGAGACACTGTCTTTAAAAATAAGAAAGAGAATAATAATATAGATGATGTAAAATAAATCTTTGTGCTTTTGTTTAATGTACTTAGTAACCTGACCAAAAAAAAATGGAACTTTTCAAATTTCAAAAAGCAGTTATTTTAATTTTAACAAATCTCTCATGTATAACAAGAGCTCTTTCTGCTGATCTTTTCCATCTTGGAGGTGGTACTGGGCAATTGAACACAAACTTCACAGAGGCTAGACATGGTACATGCACTGCCAATGAGGTTTGCTGTTCCGTGGAGTTCCATTCTTAGAACCTCTGGGCTTTATAAGTAATGCAATGCAGAGTTAATGAGAAACTCACTGCTTCTTAGTTCCACTGGCTAAGGCCAACAATGTGTTAAGAGGTGGTAAAAAGGATGACAAGAGTTACCTGAGAGAATAAGCTTAACAAATTCTAAAATGGGGGCTGGGAGTATCACTTAAAATCCAAGCTGGTGTTCTGCTTTCACAAAGCCCTGAGAAGACAATTATAACTGGCACTGACATTGTCTCATGAAGAGAAAATGTAATGCTTCTCAAACAAGAACTGTTCAAACTTCCTCAGCATTCATTTGCTTGTCATTTAGTTATTTCCTCCCTCTCTCCTTCTTTCTTTTTTTTGAAATAGGATCTCACTATGTAGTCCTAGCCGTCCTGGAACTAGCTATGCAGACCAGGCTGACCTCAAATTCACAGAGGTCTGTCTGCCTCTGCTACTCTTCCTTTTAAATTAATCAAATAAAGCTCTGACTGCATATCCATTCAGGAAAAGTGAGGGCTGAAATGAATAATGCACAAATAATTGAACGAACCAAAGTGAATCAAAGACATGTTTTACATCTCACAAAAATAATCTTCTGGTCTTATTATAAAAGATGATGTGCTAAATACACTTGAAATTATTTCCTCAATTATCAGCAAATGCTTGCCACATTAATCTTTATTTCCTTATCCAGCCCTTGTGAGTAACAAGGACAGCCTAAGTCTCAAACATAAAACTTTGGTCTCATTAAACATAATCACATTAGCTATAATGGTTAACTAAGCTACTATGCTATACAGTATGAATATACATTTGAGCTAAAACATCTGAGAGACTGAAGAAAAACTGTGGCATTGATTTTTGAAGATTCTGTAACCTGAAATGAAAATACCTGATACTAAGCAACTTGGATTTCCTATCACAAGGGAACATCAGAAGTTAAACTGTTAGGAGAGATAATATAATTCAACACAAATATGGTGTGGCTCTGGTGCTTTATATAGGTAAGACAGTATCTCTTATTCATTATTACTTTTAAGGAAAGCTTTAACAAAAAAATGTAGTTTCTTATAGTCATTATAGCCATAGTTCATAATAGTAACATTATGTATTTCTTTTAGCTATTAAGTTTTTAGTAAATTTCATTGGCACTAAAATGTGATCATAAGATAAATGAAATAACACTAACAAATCTAGCAGAAATTCAGGGATTTGCTGTGCATTGAGAATTTTCTTTATGAAGTCTTAGGAAGAATTATAAGCATGGTAACAAAATACAAATAGGAAAGAATTTGGAAATAAGTACATAAAATAACAACACTAAAACATGTCTTACCTTCTTCTCGTCTTAAATTTCGTTCAATGTTTGCCACACACGAAGCACAAGTCATTCCAGAGACCTGTATATAACACTTGCTATGAACTGCTGTCATTGTATTATCTGGCTCATTAGTTGAGGGCAAAAGTGGTGCTTCCAATGAGGGCTGAGCTATCACTACCAATGGTTCATTTGTGTCTGTTGGAAAAGAAAAGGTTCTTTTCATTTGCGATATTAATTATTCCCTGGCTGCCACCTTGTCATGTATCACAATGCATACCTCCAGGCCTGCCAATTCATATCTTTAAAATCAGTAAAGTCTTAAAATCCCTCAACAAATACACTGTTATTACCCTTTCTCAGCACTGACTTTAAATTTCTTTAGTGTCCACCCAGGTTCCAAGAAAATCTGACCCAAGTGAATATATAAAACTTTAATTACTTCAGATTCTTCTAGCCATTATCTCCAAACCCAGCCCCAAAGAGAATAATTGGTTAGCGGACATTTCTTATGCTGGTATTTAACTGGCATTATCATGTTGACAATTTGTACACTGACAATAAAAACATCTTCCCTTATCTATGGAAGATACTTCCCAGTGGGTAAATGAAAGTATCAATAGTACTGCTATCCTATGACTTGTGTGTATACGCATATATATGTGATAAATTTTAATTTCTATATGAGGCACAGTAAGAGTTTAACAACCAATAATAAAACAGATTACAATAATACACTGTTATTGAGCCATCTCTCCAACCTCCTCACATGGATTTTTGCAGTGTATCACATACAAGTATAAAGCATCATGTTTGGTCTCCCTTAAGTTTTTAGGCATTTTTATACACAGTGGTGACTACTGCCATGAGATGCACTTGTAAAAAATGGAATTTCAGTCTAGTGTGCTGGTACATGCCCTTAATACCAGCATTAAGAAGGTAGAGACAGGTGCACCTCTGTGTGTTCAAGGCCAGTTATGTCAATATAGTAAGTTTCACACCAGCAAGGGCTACACAGTAAAACCCTACTACCTCAAAAAAAGGCAGAATTTCAGTGACTGAATAATTTCTTGTTGTTAAAAGTCACATGAAGAAACAAGATATAAATACAAAAACAGGGGTATCAAAGAAAAAAATGACGATTACCTGGCAAGACAGCATCAAATCCCATGTCTTCAATTGCTTCTCGCAAGGTTTCTGCAGAGGTTAGTAGGGGATCGTATTCAACAGTCCCAGTACTATTTGCAAGGGAAACATGGATGGACTTTACACCTGGCTTTTTTGATATGACACCCTCTATAGACTGCACACAAGAATTACAAGTCATGCCATTAATGTTAATCACAGTTTCTTGGGTCAGAGGCTGGCTAACTAAGTTCAAAGGCATCTTTTGAAGAGATGAGCTGGAGGGAGAGTTGGAGGTACTTTCAACTTCATTTGCAATACTAACTCTGTATTGCCCTGGTAAAACGGCCTCTATTGCTTTTCTCAGCATTTCTGGAGTGACTAAGCTTGCATTGTACTTTACAATGGCTGACCTATTCTCTAAAGAAACAACTATACTGCTTACATACTGGAGTGTAGATAAAGCACTTTCAATATTTGATACACATGATTTACAGTGCATGCCATCTATGATGAATGTGGCTGTTGAATCACTGGGATATGATGGGCTCTTTTGCTGTGATCCTTCTGGGGATTTGACTGGTATGTTCTTCAGGCGCTCCACATCAATGGCTCCCAATTTGAGGTACTTGGGCTGCTTTTTTATGAAGGCTGGGAAGCCCACAGCTTCAATCTGCTTCTTTATTTCCTCTGCTGTGATCAGATGAGGTTGATAAACAATAGTAGCTTCTTGGTTGTCCAGGGATACTAAGTAATAAACAGAAACATATTTAACTTCGTTATTCCTGGGCCATTTCAGAGTCAATCGCTATTTCTTTCTCATTCTTCTCAAAGCTTTTTCTTAGACACCTTTATGATTTTCAGAAAATATGACTGACATACATTAGAAACAAGAAAAGACATAACCACTGTTCCTGTGGTCTCCACATATCTGCATTACTCCTATATAAATATATTAGAGGTAAAGACCACCCCAGGCAGGCTGTTCAGTAAGCCTGAACTCCACATATTGTTACTGTAGCTGCATTTTCTACTAAAGTTCAGGACTCTTATAACCTTTCATTATAATCATTAACTTCACTAACATTAATCCTGGATATGCTACGCCTCCAACTTCAATGAAGCAGGAAGCAATTGCAGGCCCATGGACTCAAAACTCATGCTTGGGAAGGAAGCAAAAAGTTTAAAGATCAAAACACAAGATAGCTTGACAAAACAAGCCAAACAATTGACAGCAGATAAATTACCTTTAATTCGCTGCACACCTTGAAGCTTCCCAACTTTGCCTTCAATGGTGCTCGTGCAAGAATGGCAGGTCATCCCTTCCACTTTCATCTTCAACATGACTTCCCCTGTCTGAGGTGTGCTGTGCTCTTCATAAGCTCCTGATTTTTTCTCCTGATTTCCCATGTCTACACTGAGGTCTGGAACCAGCTCCAGGATCTGACTGGCACTCACTATAGAAGGGATTATGGTTACTACTGCAGTTCTTTGCTGAGGGGAAACCTTAACACCAGTCACACCCTTGGTCTTGAGCAATGTGCTTTGGATATGGTCCCATGGCAGAGTCAGTGGAGCAGTAACAGTCAGAAACACGGTATTGGTTAAAACAGGGACAGGGTTAGCATTGTGGAGAAGAGCATCAAAGCCCATGTCATCAATGGCTTCTTGGAGAGTCTTTGGAGTCTGAAGTTTAGGATCAAAAATAATAGTTGCACTTTTTTCTTCTAGTGAAACCTTTTAGAAAGAAATTTCAGAAGTTAGTTTAGTTCAATAGAAATTAAGAATATCGTATCAATTAAGAATGGGCAGTGGTGGCATGTTTAAGTCCAGCACTCAGGAGACAAGAGACAGGCAGATCTCTGTGAGATTAAGGTCAGCCTGGTCTACAAAATTAGTTCTAGGACAGTCAAGGCTACAAAGTGAGACCCTATATTGAAAATAAAAATAGAATAAAAAGGAGGAAGAGAAGGAGAAGAAAGAGGAAGAGGAGGAAGAAGAGGAGGAGGAGGAAGAGGAGATCAATGATCAAGAACTAAACCCTCCTGAGCCATCTCACATTCCAGTGCTTAGCTCCAGGACACAGAGTTCACAGACTGGCCTTCCCTCAAAGTGTAACTCTCACTTCTCATCAAAGAAACTTCTTTTCTGTAGCAGATCAAGACTATTACAGAACATCCACAACTGATCAAAATGCTGAGTACCATGAAGTACTCATATCCAACTGATACATCTGCAACACAAATCCTATACCTAAGGCTCAGGGGAATATTGCAAAAGGGAAGACAGAAAGACTGGAATATCTGCTAAGAGAGAGTGTCTTCTATGCATGACAAGGAAGATGAGTCTATGAAACCACAACAATATGGTTGTTCAAACAAGACCTGAACAATAAAAATACCAGTTGACATGCCAGTATAGATGAAAGAAATCTCAAATAGACAACACACACACACACACACACACACACACACTCACACACCTCTGCACAAACGCCAGATACAGAGATACAACCAACTAATGGTTGCTGAGAGATGGAGAATCAATCTTCTCCAAGGATGGTGACCATCCCTAAAATATGAATAATACTAAATGGACTTGTGTGTATGTGTGTGCACATGTAGCAATAATAATTAAAAAAGAAAGAGATCATAAATTTGAGAGGGAATGTAGGGAGTCATGGGAAGAATTAAAGGGAGAAGAAGAGATAGAATGAGGTAAATACTCAAACTCATGTACAAAATTTTCAACAAAATAAAATTTAATATCAGTCATATCACATTCAAGAAGAAAAAAATAACAGCACTAGAAACTAGTGGTTTCTCAATTAAGTTTTCATCTTTCCTACTCTTGTTAAAAGGAAACAAAATATCTTATCTACCTAAAAGAGCAATGAGTAGGCCTTCATAACTGTGGTACCAATCAGGTATGCAAAGTACGTATACTGACATAGAACAGAATTTCACCATAGACTATAGACTATATTTTCCTAACATATCCTTTTATAAATTACTGCAACATGTCACACTATATGATGAGGACCGGAGTTCATATCCCAGCACCTACATCACAATCCATACATTCAGCACACACCTTTTAGCTTAGCTCAGAGTGAGACAGGGAAGGGAGGATTGTGCGGCTTGCTGGCTTCCATAGCTGAGAAAAATGTAAGAAAAAACTTGCCTTAAGAGGAAAAGGGAGAAACTAGTAGATGAGGATGCTAGAAGCTCTCTCTGACCTTTGAGCACCATGAGCCCTCACACACACACACACACACACACACACACACACACACACACACAGAGACAGAGACAGAGACAGAGAGATAGACAGAAGGGCTGGGAGGTATGTCCCATATCTTCCAGGGATTTTATAAGTAGGAAAATTCTTTGTAGCAGTTAATGTTATAAAATAATGTAAAAAAAGAACAGCTACATTTACTAAGCGCTTGATATGTGTGCCAGGAAATGAGATTCTTAGGACATAAAAGTGAACATGGCATACTCATGTGGATCAACACTAGGATACAGAATACAGAGGGTGGCTAACCATTGGTCCCAGACACTCTGGCTCAGAAAAGACTCCTAAGAGAAAATGATGTCTATTAAAAGACAAAGGGATTCACTCACTACATATGAAGAAACTGCAAATAAATGATAGCACAAAGGTAGGAATCTACGAACCTGGGAATGAAAGAATTGCTCTATTATGGGATCTTATGTCAATAATAGTTTGCAATTTACGTTAATGGTAATAGAGTGCCATGAAAAAAGTTACACAGTGGGGATGGCATGAGATCTGTATCTTAAAGAATCATTGCAGAGGCAGATTAGAAGATGATGAGGTGATTGGAGAGAGCAATTACGAGGCTACTCCAGTTTCGAGAACAGCATAACATAGGCTTTGAGTTAAGACACATGCATGAGGAAAAAGGGAACAGAGGCAGTTTCAAGACATGTTTAGCAGACGGAGACACAACAACAGATAGGGATAGTAATGACCTGTAATTTCCTAGCTTGGGCCAGTGGGCAGATGGTGGTGATGTTAAATGATATGAGAGAGGAAGGAAACAAGAAGTTAGAAGATTAGAATAGAAAGAAGAGATAAATGACTAATTTAATACTACAACTGTTCATTTTGATATAGCAGGAGAATAGTATTTAAATGACAGCTAAAAGATAGGTGCCATTATTATTAATTCATAATACAAAGCTCTGTTCTATACAATAAAAATAACGCTAATTTTAAAAGTAATTTGGAGTAGTTTTAAATCTTCTGCGATAATTTTGCTGTTAAATATTTGCTTGCTTTAATTATTTTCCTTTAGATTTTAAAAAATGTGTATGAGGGGCTAGAGAAATGGCTCAGTGGTTAAAAGCACTGGCTTTATTTATTTTTGTTTTGTGTATATGGATATTTTGCCTATCATACTTAGTGCCCATGGAGGCCAGAAGATGATGTTAGGTCCCCAGAACTGGAGTTATAAGATGCAGGTCCATATTCTTATTAAGGAAACAGATTCCAGTGCAGCTTAGTAGCAGTATATTTGCCTAGTCTGCAAGGACCTAGGGTAATCCTGAGTGTTGCAAAGAAAAGGCTTTAAGTAACTAAGACAGTCTAGTTAAAGGAAAAGAGGAAGAATAGATCACTGGGCCTTTCAAGGCCTGTGTATAAACTTTAGGCAGTATAGGGAGTTTTCAGGAGTGGTGGTACTGTGCTGCCTGGTGGTGGTGGTGGTGGTGGTAGTGATACAAGCATTTTAGATAGCTGCTACAAGGGGCAGGAACCTTAAGGAGTAAACTGCTATATTAACATACCTTCAAATAGTTCTTTACCTTTCTTTTCAGTTAAAATATTATGATACAAACTGAACATGCCCAGAAGCATTCCTTGTCCTAACTTTTTGAACATGTTCCACTACCTTAAGCTAATCATGCTTCAAACTTTGTCTATTATGTTTCCTTCTTAAATTATAATCATTATAATTTAATCATTATAACTCATTATACTCAGGATTATACTGCTTAACTGAGCATGCTCAATAATGGGTCAGCCCCTGCATAAAAATATGTAGGTTTTCTGAATAAAAGCTCTCAAGCTTCCTTGATAACAGGCAAGCAGTGCACTGGGAATAATTACCCAAACACCTTCCCTACTGTTGGTATTAAATTTTTCTCCACTCCTTTATATTTGCTTTTGTACTCACCAAAATGGAAACCTAATCTATGTGGTTACATTCACAAAATGTAAATCTACATTTATAAAAATAAAAATTTTTAACATTCACAAGAAAATAACACTGACAAAACTAAAAATGTCTAGCAAGTATAGAGCTCTGATTTTAATGAAAAAATAAGAAAAAAATTAAAGGAAAATTCTAATTATATACCTAAAGAGGGTCGATGTTAAATGGCAAATTTTTATACAGGGTATATCTCTGGTTCATGCTCCCTTCAAGCTCACCAGCCTTCTGAATGCAGGAATTACAGGTATGTGCCTCCACATCTAGTTCTAAGTGACAATTTTCTAAAATAAATTCAAGTAAGGTTAAAAGCTCAGTAACTCAGCTTCACTATCTACCACTGGAGTGCTCACAATGGCTAGCTAGTGCTTGTGATATCATATATAAAACATTTCCATCACTGCTGAAGATTTTTGCACAGCCTTACTGTAGGGACTACTGCATATTTAAAAGTACTAACTTGAAGAATTCTTTTCTTTTTAAGTTTCAATACATCATAGCTGATATCTCTTATTAAATGTTTTGTTACATTTTTTTCTATTGGGCAGGGAGTCCACATAGTGAGTTTGGAGCTAGCCTGGGCTTAATAAAACCCTGTTTCAAACAACAATAATAAATAATAAAGTAGTATTTCTCTGTGTTATTTATTCTGCAGATGAGAAAGACATGTTCTTATTTAGTTACTTCTGTTTCTATGTTGATCTATGAGCTAGATGACCATGCTCAGCACAAATCACTCAACTCATAATGAAGAGGCTTTAGAAACCTTAAAACTTCAAAGGAAGCAAAATTTCAGGCCTCTTATTTTCTCTTGAGAAGAAAGTCACACAGTAGCTCAGAATCATCAAGAACAGTTCTGAGTGCCAAAACCTTGGGTAGGAAGCTAGGCTGGCATTTATTTATCTAACAAATATTTACTGAGTGTCCATTATGTGCCTGGCATTGTACTGGCTGTACAATGTACAGCTCACCACACAATGGTGAGGAAAACCAGGCAAGGCTGTGCAGAGCTAGAAATTGCTGGTAGCAGTGTGATTCTTTGCCCGAGCAGCTCTCCTTTCACATGTTCCTCTCGTCCCTAAATCACCACCTCCAACTCCCCACACTGTTCCAGTTTCTACAGAATTATTCATTAGAAATCAATGCTGTCATTTTATTTTTTTAATTTTTGTTTATTTATTTATTTTTATTTTATGTGAATTGGTGTTTTGTCTGCATGTATAACTGTGTAAGGGTGTCAGATCTTGGAATTACAGACAGTTGTTAGCTGCCATGTGGATGCTGTTAATCAAACTCAGGTCCTCTGGAAGAACAGTCAATGCTCTTAACTGCTGAGCCATCTCTCCAGCCCTCAATGCTGTCATTTTATTTTTAGAGAAGCTATTTTCCATTATACTAAGAGTCCCTCTGAACGTAATCAGAACAGTCTACAGATTCTGAGCACAGAAAGCACTGGAGACAGGAGTATAAACTAGTTAGCAGAAGGCAGTAGTGCGAGAAAAGAAAGGGAAGTGATCTTAGTACTCTGTGATCTTAGCAACAACAGGTGCAGTGGTGCCCACTTATAACCTTAGCACTCAAGAAGTGCTGCCAACAGGAAAATCAGAACTTCAAAGTCATCCTACAGTACATGCCAAGTTTAAGGCTATACACACATACACCACACTACACCACCCCACCCCACCCCACACCACACCACACCCTATCACCACCACCACCACAGCCACAACGTAGAGAGGTTGCTAACTTTCCATATATTAGTGTTATAATTTTCTGTGTCTCTTGAAATGTTAAACTTTAAATTCAGACAAAGCCAGGAATGGTAGTTCATACCTATAATTCCAACACTTGAGAGGCTAACGCAGAAGAATCAGTGTATATCTGATGCTAACATGGAACACACAGTGAGTTCCAGGTCAACTTGAGCAACACGTGAAATAGTCTATCCAAAGAGGGGGAGGGGAAGACTCAGATGTAGTATATTTCTCTACACACAATTTCTATGTCAACTGTATGAATAAACTGTATTTTTTATTCTCAGACAATGTAAAAAATGAAAACTTTGGAAAAATCATCCCATCTCAGAAAATATTCCAATTTTTAGCTCTACTGTTCTATAAAAGTTTAAAATTGTGCCAGCAAAATGGCTTAGTGGATAAAAGGCTCTTGCCACCAAATCTAAGAACCTGAGTTTGAGTCCCAGAACCCATATTAGAAAAGGAGAATAATCTCCATGCATTTATGTCTCACACATACACACACACACACACACACACACACACACACACACACACACACACACAAGGCAGAAGGGAGAAAGGAAGGGAGGAAGAGAGGGAGGGAGGAAAAAAGCAAAGAAAAAAATGAAGAAAGGAAAAAAAGCAGGCAGGCCGGCAGGCTGGCTTAAAAAGCTCAATTTGGGGGCTGGAGAGATGGCTCAGTGGTTCAGTGCACTGACTGCTTTTCCAGAAGACCTGGGTTCAATTCCTAACACTCACATGGCAGCTAACAAGAATCTATAACTCTAAGATCTTGACACCCTCACACAGATATATATGCAGCATAAAATATTTCTAGCATAAGAACCAAAGTTTAGTTTTATGTCTGTTTTTCCTCTTTATATTTCACATCATCATGTTTTTGAGAAACTCATATGCAGCCCAGGTTGGGTCTTAAACTCACTTTGTGGTTAAGGATGACCTTGAACTCCTGGTCGTTCCTACCTCCACTTTTGTGTGTTGGAGATTATAGGCCTATACCACCAGGCAAGCCTAAACAATTTAGAGAACACATTTCTGAGATTTTAGTAGAACTGAAATTACAACTTCCTAGTGCCTCCCCATTTTAAAAGTCAACTTAGCAAAAGTCCTTGAAGAAAGTCCTGTGTGTGTGTGTGTGTGTGTGTGTGTGTGTGTATAGATAGATATATATATCACCACTATGTGTGTGTGTGTGTGTGTGTGTGTGTGTGTGTGTGTGTACAGTATATAGTATATATAGTACTGGAGGCTGAACCTAGGGCCTAGAGAATGCTAAGGAAGTGATCTACCAGTGAGCTACATCCAAACCTTCCTGCGGCTGAAGTTTTAACATAGGGAAATTTCTTTTTTCCCCCCAGAAACCAACTTACATGCCATCACAATAAAATTCAGTTTAGCATGCTGCTTGGACAGTGTGGAATTTTCAGATGGCTAAAGCCTACTTTGTTAGATTTCTCATGTACCGATTCAGCATAAAAGTAATCAGCAGTTATGCAGAACTGAAAAGACACTGACATTTTATAAACAGATAAAAGTCAGAAAGTGAAGTAATTTATCAATTATCCTAAATTTATTCTTTTTTTTTCAAGACAGAATTTCTCTGGATCTCGCTCTGTAGACCTAGCTGGCCTCGAACTCACAGAGATATGTCTGCCTCCGTCTCCTTTGTGCTGGAATTAAAGGCATGTGCCACCAACATCTAGCAATTACCCTAAATTTCTAATGTATCTTACCATTCATAACAAATTTTGAACCAACTAAAAACTATTTATAATGTATAGTGTAAATGCCATTTATCAATACTTGTTGAAAAGCATGTATATTGGTAGAGTAATGCTAGATGCTTGTCCATTAGTATATAATACTGAAAACTGAAATATAATAATATATTATAAAGCTCTCCTAATATTTATCCAGGGAACAGAGCTGTAGTTCTGTGGTAGAACATATATTTAGCATGTGAAAGTTCCTAAATGCAATTCCCAGTTTATACGCATGCATGCACTCACATATGCAAACAGTATTTATGCTATTAGACCAATCAAAATAAAGGTTACTAATTACAACTATTAAGTCAGTTATGAAACTGCACAAGAATTCTTAAAACTACAACAATAATTCAAAAGCAGTACTAAAAATATCCAAATATTTTAAAATGAAAGAGAGAGATTTCATAGATTTTTAAAAAATATTAACAGCAATTTTCAGAAACTAAGCTACTTTAAATTGAGTTTTTGTCATAATTCCATTCTAATAGATTTCAATTGCTTCAAATATATACAAAATATGCATAATTATTCATATAAAATTCAAATGCAGCAATATAAAAGGGAAATACTGAAATATCCTCTCTATACTATTTCTCCACTGTGAGGTCTTCATGGATGTAGGCTTGCTCATTAGTATTCATTTTATAAGATTTTTTTATTTTATGTGTCCATTGGTATGTACTGCATGTATGTGCTCTATGTGCATGTCTGATGCCCACAGAGGCGAGAAGATGGCATCAGACTTCCTGGAACTGGAGATACAGATGGTTGTGATCTGCTATGGGTGCTGGGAACTGAATCCTGGTCCTCTAAGAGAACAGGAAATAGGAATGTGTTCATCGATTCCCAGGAGGACTAGCACTTAGGGGATCACTTTCTGGTATGTGCATGGTGTGTATGCATATGTATTTATGTGTTCACATTTGTGAGAGCGCACACTTGCAGGTACATGTACTAATATGTGTGGATGGCAGGGGAAGGCATTACCTCCACCTGGCATTTACATGGGTGTGAGGAAACCACACTCTGGTCCTCTGGTTCTGCTGATTGTTTAGCAAACACTTTATCACCCCAAGACTGCTGGGAGACTGCTGTCAAAGGATACTCTAAATAAAGAGAGTAAACTACAACACTTACATGAGTAAAGGGGGAAGGTACTCCAAAAGTTAGCACTGTAAGTTTCAGGCTAATGAGGCATTAACCTTTGCAGTCATTCAGTTCTTCTAGTAATGAAATTTGATTTTACATTCCCACTTCAAAAGAGCCAAACAATTGCAGAGAAAGATCTTTACATTATCTTCCCATGTCATTTACCCATTGAACAGACCACTGGGGTGATTCAATTAAACTTCAGGTTAATTCCTTTAAAGTCTCTCTGTTCTGTGCACTAGCAGGACAAATAAGAATATTACACTCAATAGCAAGACAATTTCAGACAGAATTCCCAAAATGTATTTCAATGCTAAAACTAAAAAGGTAAATAATCACATTCCATTTCTTTCAGATTTAGAGACTTCCTGACTCTCCACTTTCTGAGTTAAAGCTCTAATCTCTTCTACTGCTGCATTATTCAATCAAGTAGCTGCACTCATTTTAACATCACAATTTTATTTCTTCATTCCAAACACCATCAAGGGTTCCTTTACTTAATCCAAATATTGTTCTTTCCAAACCTACTTTTCAATCTGAATTCACAGAGGCTGTGGATACAGGTCAGTGGTAGAGTGTTTGCCTAGTACATATTAGGCCCTGCATAACACACACACACACACACACACACACACACACACACACACACACACACTGACAACATGGTATAACCCCAAAAATTATGTTCCAGAAAATTTAAACCTTAAAATTCTTTGAAAAGTGATCAATACTTGTATATTTCCACGTTGAACTACATCCTGACTATAAATAATGTTTGAACAAAGACAATTTTATAAAAGGTACCCAGAAAGAGATAAATGTGCTTTTGAGAGCCTCTGAGACAAACAATTGGAGGGGCCTTACTTAAGGAAAAGAATATAAAACTACAAATACCAAAATTCCATACAAAAGTAAGTATTCTGAATATAAAACAAAAATTATAAGTTAATCTGGGCATTGTTGTACAGCTGCAATCCCAACACTCAGGAGGCAGGGGAAATAAGAGTTAAAGGTCAGCACAAGCTAAACAGCAACACTGTCACACACATGCACACACAAGTCACAAGTTACAAATTTCTCCTACATCTTTTTTTGGTGTGTGTGAGAGAAAGAGAAGAAAAGACAGACAGAGAGAGAGAGAGAGAGAGAGAGAGAGAGAGAGAGAGAGAGAGCACAAGTTATAAAATTTTCAAAGATAAAAGTTTAGCCAGGCATTGTGGCACATGTCTTTAATTCTAGCACTGGCAAGGAAGAAGCAGGTGGATCTCTACTGACTTGGAGGCCAGCCTATATTGAGAATTCCAGAACAGCAAAGGCTATATAGAGAGACCCTGTCTTCTTTCACTCACTCACACACACACACACACACACGCTCTCCATAACTAATATTTTATTAATGATATCTGAAATACCTCTATGAGTTTATATATATATGTATATATATACATATATACATACATACATACATACATACATACATACATACATACATACATACTTTCAACCATACTTTTTGGTGCTAATGATTTTATAAAATCATTTTTGTACAGAAAGATAATTCAGTGTTTCCTGCAGACTGAATGTTCGTTTCCTCTGTCTGTCTGTTCTACAATGTTGGTACTAGAATGCTGTATCTAATTTTATATTAGTTACTCTGAGATGATGCTATTCTTTTAAGAGTTTTATATCAGGCCTAACATCTTCATGTTAAGATCCTGGAGGAGGCAGCACGATAGATGATAGAGACTTTGTGACACATTCCTATACCATAATTCCTAGCAAAACTTCACTAAACAGATATAATCAACAAAGCCAAATAGCCTAACAACCCTTAAACTAATCATATCTCCAACTTGACTCCCCTGCTTAGATTGTCCAAATGCTCATATATATTCCAACCATTCAACACAAAGGGAATGAACTGGGCTCCAAGATATCAGTTCATGTACCAGGAACATACTCTGATCCTATTGCAAGAGGCTCCACATACTGCCCATACCATTTGACAGTCATCTACCTTTGGAGGGTTTAGTTCCTTTCCCTGAAGATTTCTTAGCAGTTGTTTCTGAGTCAGTGAGCTCCCAATAGCTCTAGTCAGCCATCTCTGAACTGACTCACCTTGGGACTCCTTGCCCTTGTGGGGAATGGATGAAGGGATGGGGTGGGGAGGCTGAGGGAGGACTGGGAGGAGGGAAGGAGGGGGATCAAGGGTAGATATGGAAAAAAATTTAAATAAATAAAAAAAGAGGTAAAGTGAAAAAGGACAGTAGTCCATTAAAAGACTGTTAAAAACGATTGCTTTGGCAAATTGTACAAAATATGACTGTGGGTATAATAAAACGCATTTGTCACCCCCCGCTCTTAGAAGACTATGGCAAGCTTAAATCCTGCCTTGGCTACACAGTGAGATCCTATATCACTTCTTAGCATTTTACACTGTATCACTTTTTAGCAATTTGGCTAAGTTCCAACATAAAAACAAAACAAACCAAGCATAATATAGCAAGCATACAGAGAGTCGTGAGTTCAAAGCCAGCTTGGGCTATAGTGAGGCCAAATCTCAAAGCAAGCAAATAAAACACATATCCATGTGAGCACATTTGAGACTCTTTACAGAGTCACAGAAGGAAGTTAATGCAGAAAGAGGCTCTGAAACTTCTGAGTCTAAAGGTTTAATAGTAAAATATTTTGTAAGGGAAAGGTCACAATGTATCCTATTTCATAAAAGCTTTGGAATGGAGGACAGGCAGAGCTGGAAAAGGCTGTCATTTCCTTTCAGGTTCAGAAATCAAATTACCAATGTGCCCTGGAAAGTATAGCCTTCAGTATCTGTCACTAGGTTTCATATAAATCACTGTTGGTAATCCAAAGTGCTTTCATATTACAGCCCTGTTCCTCCTCCTCTACTATTTAATCAGAATGCAATTGCATTTGTCTAACTTAAAACAGACCTTATTATAAGTGGAAATAGCAGCTTTATATCTGAGTGGGCACAAGTACACTGCTTTGAGAAATAGGAATCTATTTGAAAACATTAAAATAAAATCTAGCTGAGGATATAGAGCTTTCTAGCATACACAGGGCCCTATTTTTAATCCCCAACACCACAAAAAGGCTATCTGACATGGTGGTCTGTAATTTTGGCACTTCAGAGATATAGAATGAGATCAAGAATCCAATGACAGGGGCTGGAGAGATGGCTCAGCGGTTAAGAGCACCGTCTGCTCTTCCAGAGGACCCGGGTTCGATTCCCAGCACCCACATGGCAGCTAACAACTGTCTGTAGTTCCAGTTCCAGGCAAACACCAAGGCAAATAAATAAAGTTTTTAAAATAAAAAAAAAGAATCCAAGGACATATCCTCAGCTACACAGTGGGTTTGAGACTGACCTAGTATACTTGAGACCCTGCCTTAAGAAAAAAGTGGAAGGGACTGAAGAGCTAAGTTAAGAACACTTGCTCCTCTTTCAGAGGACCCAGATTCAGTTGCCAGCACCCCAACATGAGCAGCTCACAACTGTCTATAATTCCAGTTCCAGGCAATCCAACATCCTCTTTCACTATCTTCCAGTACCTGCTCACATGTGGTTCACATACAAATACTCAGCTCAGGCACATATACATAAAACAAAATAAATGCATAAATATTTTGTTAAGTGGCATCTAACCCTATAGCTATTTATATAGATGTTTTAACAGAAAAAAAAAATACTCAATGCACTTTACTAGACAGGGGTTAAAGGTTTGGGAAAATACCTAAATTGTCAGTAGACAGCAAGTAACTAACTTGAAAAATTGGTGAAATAGCATCTGTGGTTAAATGGCTTTACTGCAATTAGCACAGATACATCTGTATAATTAGTAATATTTGGCTTGGGTTCTGGCCTCCAGCACCCGCCCTACCTTAACTCAAGTGGAGGTTTAATTGGATTCAGTTATGAATGAAGCAAGCAGAGGTGTCATACATATTACTTATTGAAATGACCTCATTTGAAAGCTTTAATCCTGAAGGGTGTGGAGCTTCCTTACTTATCATCTTTCCTAACTGGCAAACTACAAAATATTCATCTAATTTTATAAAACTATGATTCATAAATATTATATATTTTTTTTTACAAATTTGGATATTGTGGAAGATAAATTTATTTAGGAAACTTGTAGCATAGTAATAAATAAAATACCCATCACTTCTCAGTTTTTCCAACCCAGCTCTCTTGCCAAAAGAAACATTAAAGCCAGTCATACAAATCCTTATTGATTTACTGGTAAGAAGTAAAGGAATCAGGCCAAGGTAGAAGATGAAATCTATTTTTGAAGCATGTGAAGATAGAAAATGTATGCCTAGGTGTTCACATGGATGCCTCTAGGACAGAAAACTTCAGGCAACACAAATCATGTGACAAAAATTAAGCTTAACCACAGCTGTCTACTTAGCCTTGGCTGATCAAAGTCAGCACAGGAGAACACTGCTTCTCTTTAGGCAAATACTAAACTCTACCCGGTTTATTTTATCCTCTCTAACCAAGAGGAGTAGAAAAAAGATGGAGAAAAGTGTCTACAAGTTCATATTTGGAAAAGAGGAACTATATGCATATGAACACTCTCCCATGACTCTTGAATTAAAGAAATTCAGAAGGAATCATGACATGCCACTCAGTAAATGTTTTATAATAAAAACAAAGTAAATCAATGTGTTTAAGACTCTATGAAGAATCATGGATGAGAACATTAAATAGACAATAAAGTATAAATCCTGTATTTCTCTGAAAAATCAAAACCTCTGATGACTAAGCAATTAAAAATTAACATTTACATAAAGAACAGTTCAGGTAAGTAATCTGGAGATACACAAAACTTCTAGTTACAATGTAATATAGATACACTTAAAATAAAATGAGCTTCTCAAAAACAGGAATCTAGTGAGTCTTCAATTTTAAATTATGTGCTAAATCTAGTATGTATTTGGATAAAGCTCCCTTTAAAATAGTAACATTTGGAGGCTTACTCCTGTGATACTAGCACTCAGGATGGTAAAAAAAAAAAAAAAAAGATTGTCACAAGTTTGCAGCTAGCCGCAGCTATCCAGTAGATTCCAAGACACCCCGCACCACAGTGAGACTCCTTTTCTAAAAAAAAACCCACAACTGCTCTTAGTAGTATGTCTAAGAATGCAATGTTTACATGTGGATTTCAAGTGCTAACAGAGAAAGCATTCCAGAATTGAAGCAAGCTGATCAAATTCCAAAGTAGCATTTACTTTCCACCAGCATTATAAAAATCATTGCATAAAAACAAAATTATAGGAACCCTCCAGAAAATAAAACTACCATCAATGAGGTGATTTTTAAAGATGATAAAAACAAATATTAAGACACCAGGCACATTGTACAAATGAGAACAAAATTCAGCAAAAACACTACATGTTGGAATTAACTCCAGCAGTGAAAATAAACATGTTCAAATCTAAACAATCTGTAGTATAATAATTAAGAAAATGCTTCCATATATCATTGTTATTATTATAGGAATCTTCAAACAAGTTCTCTTTGAGCCAGAATCTTGCTATGTAGCCCAGTCTGGAGTGGAACTTGCTATGTAACCCAGTCAGCCTCACACTAACAATTGCTCTATTTCCTCTCAAGCTACAATACCCAGGAATCTTCAACACATTGATAAGAAACGGGCTCTGTTCATTTGGTTGACCTCCATGTATAATAGCTACAGAGAAACAGGGGAGAGTGGGTGCAAGAGAAACTAGAGAATGGAGATGAATTAATGCCAGTATTGAGACTCTCAAAGAACTCCAATAGATAGGGATAAGGGTCCAAACTAAGAGAGCAACTGAACAATCTTTATAGCTCCCTTAGTTTGGACCCTTACCTCTGTAAAACTCAGATTCCCAGCTACTATGTAAACATCCAGGTGTGGTACCACACACCAGTAATCCTAGTGCTAGGGAGGTAAACATGAAAGAATTTAAGGGGTTCATGAGCTAGTAAATGTAGTTCACTGGTAAACTACAGGAAAGTAAGAGAACCTCCCTTAAAAAGTTAAGATGGAAAGAAATTCAGGAAGACACTGGCATAGACCTCTAGCCTCCTGATGCAAAGAGACAAACACATTCACATATCATACATAGACAAATGTGTGTGTTTAATTTAAAAAGTATGCTTGGAGCCAAGTGGCATATACCTCTAATTCCAGCATTTGGGAAACCAAGGCAAGAGAATTACTACAAATTCCAGGCCAGTCTCGGCTGCAAAGACCCTCTCTCAAAATACAGATACTGTAATAGCTCAGTGGTTAACAGCACTGGCTGATATCCCAGAAGATGCCAGTTCAATTCCGAGTACTCACACAGCAGCTCACAACCAACTGTAACTCCAGTCCCAGAGGATCAGATCCCCTATTCTGGCCTGAGAGGCACTGCATACATATAGTACACATACATGTAGACAAAACCTCTCTACATAAAAAATAAAATATGAAAAATTTAAATAAAAGACAAACAAAAGGGTTAGAAATAGCCATTGGCAGGGAGATACACCAGTAATTATGATGCTCTGTTCAGGGATCTCTGCCTTATCATATACAATAGGGATAGGGAGGAAGGCCTGAGTCAACTCTGCAGCACACCTTATCAAATTCATCTGGTGAGTCATAAAAACAGCAGGGACTTTCCTAGATGTGGAGGAGGTCTCTTGCATTAGTCTCTCTACTTTTGTATGTCTGAAATACTTCAACTAAAGCAAGTACTCTTAGCTGGGTAAGATGTTTGTAATCCTAGTACTTGGGAGATTAGAAGTGGGAGAATCAGGAATTCAAAGATACCCTTGGTTACATATCAAATTCATGGTCAGCCTGAGCTACATATACCATATTTCAAACAACAACAACAACAAAAAAATAAAATAAAATAAAGAAAAAGACTGAGAAAACCTCAAGCAACTGGCAGGCAGAGTGATCACCAATCACAAATTTGAGGCTAGCTTGAGCTATATAGTGTGTTCACAGTAAGCCTAATTACACAAATAGATCCTGTTCTCCTAGCCACCCCAAAAGAGAATAATATCAAAAAAGACAGCCACAAGTGCCCCTATAGTGTTGGGGAGACTCTTTAACAACCTGAGCTTCAGCAGACATACAGTTCATACCTATAATCCCTGAAATTTGTGAACTAAAGAAAGAAGACTGATAATTTGGGACAGGGCTCAGGCTTGGTCACACCACGCCAGGCCAGCCTAGCACAATTTTGTTTCAAAACACACAAAATAAATAAAAGTAAAATAACTTTCTAGGGATATAGCTTAGTGATAGAGCTCTTGCCTAACATGTGCAAGACCCTCGGTTCAAACTGCAGTACCCAAAGAGGTAAATAACCTGAACTTCAATTGCAACCTCAGAGAGATCTGCAGATCCTTAAGGATGTTAAATAATAATAAAGTATAAAGCTTAGGTATTTTATATCAACTGCATTCATAAAATAACCACTATGCTATAAAAGATAAAGAAAAACTTCTAGCTCATTCATTGATATCATATATTTTCATCCAGCATGAAGTTAAAAGCAAATCTGGTCATGATCCTATATACCTATAATTCTAGCACTTGGGAGGTTGAGGCAGGAGGCTCCAGAATTCAAGGCCATTTTGGGTTACATGGCAAGGCCCTGTTTCAAATAAAAAGATAGAAATTAGAAGAAATAAAAGGTACACATATACAAGCACAATAGAGTCCATATTTGAACAATGTTCTTTTCCTTGCTGTTTTTGTTTGTTTGTTTTTTAGACTATGACTGATTGTATTAACCTAGACTGGTCTTTATTTTATTTTCTTTTATTCATTATGCATGCAGTGTTCTGCCTGTATGTATGTCTGCACATCAGAAGAGGGCACCAGATCTCATATACAGATGGTTGTGAGCCACCACGTGGTTGCTGGGAATTGAACTCAGGACCTCTGGAAGAACAGTCAGTGCTCTTAACCCCTGAGCCATCTCTACAGCTCCAGACTGGTCTTTAGATTCCTGAACTCAAGTTATTCTGTCTCAATTATACATGACTTTGATTCTTTAAAACAGAATTAACTACATAAATTATTATTATTATATAGATTATTTAATATCAGGTTAGTAGTGACATAATCTCTTTTTTTTTCTCAAATGTGTCAGTGTGATGGTTTCAATTCCAGTAATAAAAGTATTTCTTAACAGAATTCTAGTTGATGGCATCTTACTAATTTACAAAGAATAACTTACTTTAATGTGATAGACACCATTTACTTTCCCGATCTGCTGTTCAATGGTCTGGACACAGGAAATACATGTCATTCCCTCAATAGAGATAGTGACTGAATTGACATCCATACTTGGCTCCATTTTAATGTCTTTACATTCCTGTTAGAGAAAATAAAATTATTAATTTAGCCATGAAAATAATCTTTACTCACCTTTTCTACATGTCTCCATTTGAAAATGTGCAATAAAATACGATCAGCATTCTTTTATACTTGAAGAGAAATGGTTGGGGGGGATGGTTTTCTTGAGACAGGGTTTCTCTGTGTAACAGCTCTGGCTGTCCTGGAACTCACATTGTAGACCAGGCTGGCCTCAAACTTACCAAGATCCACCTGCCTCTGCCTCTCAACTGCTGGGATTAAAGGTATGCAACACTGCCACCCAGGATGAAGAAAGTTTTAACCAACCCTTTGATGAAATAAAGGAAAGGAGATTTTATAGCTAAGCTAATTTAAATATATATATACACAACACTCCAAGTAGTAAATTTTTGGGACCCTCAAGATGGCTTAGTCAATGACCTACATGGTAGAAGAAAGGGAATAACTCCCTAAAGTTGTTCTCTGACATCCATAGGTAGGCACACATATATAAGTAAGCAAATATAAGAAATTTTTAAAATGTAACTTGCCTTTATAAACTACTTTCCTGACTATGAAACATGTTTCACATGTAACCTCATGTAATACTAGATGCAGACAGGAGAACCAAAATTGCCAAAAGTCCTTAGGCTAGTCATACAGTTAGTTCTACCTGATTTCCCCTGTCTGCTCACCTCAAACTGACTTCTCTGGTCTCCAACCAATTAGCACACCTGACTCTGTGCCTATCACATGGCCTACTGAATGACTGCAACTCGTGACCTTTGGTTTAGCAATCCTCTTGGTTTGGGATTCCTCACTTTTAGAAATCTGCTTAGCTAATTTTCTGATCCCTTTCAAGTCCTTAACATTTGTCACAGGGCCTACATTGATAGCATGTTTAAAATGGCAACTTATAGCCCTTGAACACAAACATATCCTGATTCCCCTTACCTCTATTCTTTCTATAAAACTCCCCATCTTCTACATGCAGCTCCATAATTTGTTTATTTACTCTGTTCATTGCTTACTCTTCCTATAGGGCAGTGGTTTTCAATCTGAGGGTTGAAACCCTTTTGGAGGTTGAATAACCTTTGCACAAGGGTTGCCTAAGACCATCAGGAAACACAGACATTAACATTACATTCATAAGAGTAGCAAAATTGCAGTTAATTGCAACAAAAATAATTTTATAGTTGGGGGTCAGTACAACATGAGCAACTGTATTAAAGGGTCTCAGGGGGCTGGCTGGAGAGATGGCTCAGCCGTTAAAGGCTAAGCTCACAACCAAAAAATAAGGGTCTCAGGATTGGGAAGGCTAAAGAGTATTGCTAGAGTGGGCTTACAACACACTCACAGACTCTTTGCCATTCCCTTCAAGAAATGAAATTTAGGGGCTGGACAGATGGCTCAGTGGTTAAGTGCACTGAGTGCTCTTCCAGAGGACCTGGGTTCAATTCCCAGCACCCACATGGCAGCTCACAACTGTCTGTAATTCTAGCTTCAGGGCAAAACACATAAAATAAAAAATAAATAAATAAAATCTTTAAAAAAAGAAATGAAATTTAACACTTTTCACCCTGAGTATGTTCTAGACTTGGTGATGCTTTCAGTGAATAGATTATGATAGATATGACATGTTAATTTCCAATATTAGCTCATAAAGGGCATTGTAGACTATGGGTATGGTAGTGTCTGCCTGAAATCTCAGGACTTGGAAGGCTACAGCAAGAGGATGTTAAGATGGAGACCAGCCTGAGCTGCATGATGAATTCAAGGCCAGACATCGGAGAGATAGCAGGCACTGGCCACTCTCCAGGGCCTGGGTTTAATTCCCAGAATCTACATAGTGCTCACAACCATCTGTAATTCAAGTTTCAGGGGATCCAACACCCACTTCTGCCCTTCTTGAGCACCAGGCACACAAAGATATATATGAAGGCAAAACACCCATATATAAAAAATATTTTTAAATAGTTCAAGACAAGCTCAACTTATATAGTAACACCCACTGTCAAGTAAGAAGGAAGAGAAATGTGTTTGCTTATGTGTACACATGCACATGTATACAAGAGAGATCAGAGGACAACATGGGAATTAGTTCTGTCCTTCAACCATGTGAGTTCCAGGGGATCACACTCAGGACATAGGCTTGGTGGCAAGCCCCTTTCTTTGGCCATCTTGCTGGTTGTATAGTTCATTTTGGAACTAGAATGTAATTCACATGCTAAGAAACTCAGTCTTTCAAGTGTTTCAGTTCAGTGGTATTTAGTATATTAAAAAGATGTACAATCATAACAATCACATGGTTGCAGAACATTTTCCTTTCCCTCAAAAAAGAAACCTCCATCCTGGCAAGGTGGAGGTACCAATCAGCAAGCCTGACAACTTGAATTCAACCCCTAAGACTCACACAGTGGAAGGAGAAAATCAACTCTTCCAAGGTGATCTCTGACCTCCATTCACATACTCTGGCATATGCATATTCATAAGCAAAATAATAAATAAAAATGAGATGAAAAAAACCCCAATGTCATTAGTTGCACCCATTCCCTACTACACAAAGTCTCTGAGAAACATTGATGGACTTCCTATCTCTACCAATATGCCTATACTGATCATTTAATGTAAATGGATTTATTCAATATGTGGCTTTTTATGTCTAGATTCTTGTAGTTAGCTTATTTTTAAGGTACATCAACGAAGCTGCATAAACTGATATTTCATTAATGTTCATAATGGTTTACACTAACACATAAAAGCTTTTAATTTTATGAAGTCTAATTGTTTTTGTTGTTTCTTTTATTTGTGCTAGGGACCAAACCCAGGACTTGCCCATTCTAAGTCAACCCTAACCCTAAGCTCTACACTACTGGTCTTTCCCCACATACTCCACATGACATTCTTATACATGCAGATATACAATTCTCTCACAACCACTTTAAAGTTTTATTGAAACATAGTTGACATTTATCTCACCTGTTTAAAGTATAAGATTAAATTGTTCTTAATATGAGTCCACATGTGTAGCCATAACCATAGTTAATTTTAGAACATTTTTATCACCCCATAATGAAACCCTATCCTCTTCCTATCCCTCACTAACTCCTAAGCTCATCGACTCTCAGTGCTAGGCAACCACTAATCTACTCTCTCTATATATAGAAGTCTTGTTTTAGTTATTTCATACTACTGGAATCATATAATATGCTATCTCTTGTGACTCAGTCTCTTTCATTTTGCTTGTTTTCAACTCTAATTCATGTTGTAGCGTATATACACTATTCCTCTTACAGCTGAATAAATGCACTTATTAGCTGATGGGCATTTGCATAATTTCCATTTTTGATCCTTATAAATATTGATGCTATATATATGTTGGTATAAATTTTGTGCTCTCATTTTCTTCAGATAATACTAAAGAGTGGACTTGCTGTATCATATAACTCTACTTAACTGTCTAAGGAACTGACAGGGTATATTCCAAAGCAGCTGTGTCTCTGTGAATTCCTACCAATAGTATATGAGAACTTCGGTTTCTTCACCTCCTGATAGACACTTTGCTGCTATCTGCTCCTTATTATGTGTGTAGAGTGGGGTTAGGTTTTGTTTTGTTTTGCTTTCTAAAACAAGGTCTTTCTCTCCCTTTCTGGATCGCTTTGAATGTGCAATCTTACTGCTTTATCATCCTGGAATTACTATGCCCTGACTCTGACTTTTTTCCTAGCCATTCTAGTAAATAGAAAAAGATCTCCCATTGGTGTTTTTGATCCAGATTTCCTAATTACTCATGATAGTATGCATCTTTTTGTGGGCTCAAACCATGAGCCAAATCAATCCTTCTTTAAGTTGCTTCTTCCCAGGGAGTTGGACACAGCAATGAGAAAAGTAACTACTATAGGCCCCTTTAAGACAAATTCTCCTGGAACACATATTAGGGAGATCAGAAGAGAATGTCTGAACATAAATAAAAATTATATTAATGCGGCTGGATTTCCCACTACATCTTAATTTAAGTATGGCAAATAAACTATGAAACTATACATTTTTTTTTGCTTTGATTTTCAAAATTCTATTTCATTTAGACCTCACACATAAAACTTCATAGGATTTCATCTTCCTTTTACTGCTAATATATATGGACATACAGACATATCTGATTGAGTTTGTGATACACATTATAGCCACCTTTAAAATTTTAAATGCCTTATAAAGTTAAGTACAAAATCAGGACTATGTATTGCACCCTTGTAATGCATTTAGTAAAATGGTTAGGAAACAGTGCATAAGCAATTTCATATGATATGAAAAACTGCAGATTTTGGAAAATCACAATATCAAAGCATAGAGCTATTAAAAATGAGTGACTCTCAGACAAAAGCATTCAACAACACTGAGGGAATTAATTTCTAGTTATTAAAATAGTTTAGCCACTCCATAACACAGACAGCAATGCTATTTCTACAAGAAGAGAAACATTACAAATAGACCACCATCTCTGAATCAAAACTCAACATGTACACAGCCCAATACCACTCCCTAAAGTTTATCACAGAAGCACAAACATTACTTTTAAATTCCTGTAGGATAAGGCCTCATTATTTGAAGAAGTTCTCTGGATCCTTAATAAATAATCATATAGTAAAAATTCAATTATTTCTTTACTACAATTTTATCCAGATAAACTTTTTAAATCCTGTGATGAAACACAAATTCTAGTTTGTATTTAATGAAAAACTCAGAGCCAGATATTGGGGAAAAGCTAGAATATCAGAGAGGAAACAAACCACCATCAAATACCCAGCCAGCTGTTCAGGGTAAAAGATATTTTCCAGATTTCCCAGCCTGCTTCTACAGATACCACACCCTTTGTCTACACCTCCTTAAATGTCTTCTTTGCCCAGTTGTTTAACTTCTGGGTTCAACTCCACATCATAATTGTAGAGTTAAGATTAAAGGTGTGAGCTACTATAATTTGGTAGTTAGGCCTTGAACTCACAGAAACATAGAAAGATCTCTGTCTCTTGAGTTATAGGATTAAAGGTCTAGGTACCACTCCCCCATTCTCCTGGCTTGACTGTGGGTGGATCTCTTCTCTGATAGTCTAGACTACTTTTATTAAATATAAAATCTATCACCACAAAGTAATATGACTATAGAAGAGAGCATTAGGGCAATTCAGCTCCTTAGGTACTCACCTTCTTAGGCTAGATAGTGAATACATAAGTATGTTATATGGTCCCCTCTTTCTATAAGCTTCTCATTATAGTTTTTTGTGTTTTTTAACAAGGTCTTGTTGCTATGTATACCAGACTGAACTCTAGTTCACTATGTAGCCCAGACAGGCTTACAGAAATATCTAGTTCTTTAAGCCTCCCAAGTGCTGAAGACTATAGGCATGCAATACATTGCCTAACTCCCAACTGTTTTTTTTTTCTTTTTTCATCTTGAGATGGAGTTTTATGTATCCCATGCTTGCCACAAACTCACAGGTGGTCTCTGTCTCCCACTAAGAGTATAAGCATGCAATAGAATACCTGACTCCTTTATCTTTTTTTGGGGGGACAGGGTCTTATTATTTAGCCTAGGCTAGCCTCAAACTCATGATCCTCCTGCCTCAGACTATCAATAAAATGATTTTGAAAATAGGGTGTCATATAGTCCCAGCTGCCTGGAACTCAGAGATCTTCCTGCTTCTGTTTCCTGAGTGCTGGGGTTAAAGAGGTAAGTCCTGATGCCTGGCCCTATAATAATCTTTACAGACAAATAAAAGGTCATTTTAAGAGATTATAATGAAGAAGATGCAAGGAATGTATAGAAATTAGAAGTTACCAACACTAAAGTAATTTAATGAGATTAACAATCTATGAGATAATTCACAATTAACTCAAACATACAAATGGTCCAAATCAACCATTTCTATAACACTAGAGCTATACAAACAATTCCACTTTGTTAAATTAAAAAATGTTTGTTTAGTTAAACAAATGAATAATTTCTAGCCATGCAAACAACACTGAACTAGTTGCCTCCAGGGTAGCTACACAATATTTTCAAATCCATTTGCTTCCATTGGAAATCATGATCATTGCAATGTAAACAGACAGAAAAAGCACTACCCTCTGTTATTATATATAACACTTGCCTTTCTTTAAATTGTGTAAACTTTCAAAATGAAAATTAATCGTATTACTTAACTTGTTTTCAAAATAATGAGTGCCAGCTTTCTTTGTCAGACAATTGTTATGACAGAAAAACTAGGATTCCAGATGAAACAGGTGGAGTATGTAAGGAGTGTGTTTTAAAACGTAATTATTCTTTTTATGTGGCTATTCCCACAAGATTAGGGGTCAATATTAAGAGAAGTATTAGTAAGGTCAAAACAATACAGAACATTTGCTTTACTGGTCATTTTTATGACTCCTACACTAGTCAGAGCATCTACAAATATCAGTCATATGACAGCAATACAGGAACCTCAGATTCCCACAGTATTGCAGAGCTGAAAACCTTCACAAGCATTTCTCAACAATCCTGGACCTAAAACTCAGATGCAGCCAAACTCACACAGTCAAGTTAGGAAGAAATCCAGGGTTAATCATAGCATCAAAATGATTAACTTAATAGGGCAATATTTGCAAAAGTCATGAAGCAAAACCAGACAATGAAGCAATGTGGAAGAATGTTTGAGAAATATTAGTGCCCTGCAAAGAAAACAGATAAAGACAGGTTCCTCAGAAACTGATAAATATTCCTCAGGTCTCTATGAACCCTTCTATCACAACTGCTGCCATGCCAGTAAGACTAAAGGTAGTGTGCAGGTTTTCAGTGAGTGTAAAACATTTTTTGCTTTAGACAGAGCAGCTATCATGATGTGAAGAAAGTAGGAGAAAATCAGATTGACCTATTTAATATCATAAAAGAATCAGGCACTTCAACCCTTTTATGACTTAAATGTAGACTTAATAAAGCAGTCTTAGATTCTAAGAAGATAAGTCGTCAGAATGTATGTCCCTATCAAAACAATTACCTGATTTCAAGCTTGTCTGATACAACTTGTAGGCAAATTAAAGACTCTTATAATAGATTTTTTCATTACTTTTAAGTTCTTGAGGATCTCACCATTAATCAACACAGGTAGTCCCCAATATAGCTTTCTTCATGAAGGAAGATTTAAAATTTTAGTTCTAAGACAAGGCATTACCCCAAATCATACATGCAAAAACATTAAATACAGATGAAATTTAATGCTGTCAAAATTTAACTTTCATATAAAGTTGAAAAAATGTTTCATATTTGTTGGTTGGTTGGGAAGAAGTAAAGTATAAAAACATAATAAAGCCAAATGTGGTGGTGCACACCTTTAGTCCCAGCACTTGGGAGGCAGAAGCAGGTGGATCTCTGTGAGTTCAAGGCCAGCCTGGTCTATACAGTGAGTTCCAGGGACAGCCAGGGCTGTTACACAGAGAGACCTTGTCTCAAAAAAATCAAAAGGAAAAAAAGCTTTTTTTGATCCTAAAGCTCAGGTATGATTGTAGAAATGGAGATAGAAAGATTGTAAGGGCCAGAGGAACAGGAAGTTTGCTGTGAAATTGTGTCTCCGTGAAATATCTGAGAAGGTACATCCATGAAGTCTCACTAACATGACTGCCTAAACAGAATCTGAACAAGAATAACACATGCCAAAGTGAACAGGGGAAGGCCATGAGGCCTCAACCTTACCGCTCCCCAAAAATACACAGGCAACTAAAGAATGCTTAAAGTGGGAGAAAACATCTTCCCCATGAAAGAGTAAACCAGTTGGTTATCTAATATCAAGTGATATTATACAGACTGATCAGGTTGTATTATATAACTACTAACACAAAAAGTTTAAAACAAGAGTCTGTGACTTAAATGAGAACAAATATACATGGAAGAGCCTAGAAGGAATAGAGAAAAAGGACAGTGATGTATTATTATAACCACAAAGAATAAAGAAAACATTTTAGAACATTTTTGAACCTAGGGCTTTGTAAATGATAGGCAAGTGTTCTACAACTGAACTATAGCCCAGACTTAATGGTGCTAACTGTTTAAAAGTCCTGGGCTGGAGAAAAGATTCAACAATTAAGAGCATAGCTGTTCTTCCAAAAGAACTGTATCCAATTCCAAGTATCCACATGTAGGCTCATAACTTCCAGAAGATCTGATGCTCTTTTCTGGCCTCCACAGGCGCCAGACATGATAGTGGTGTGCACATAGATAGACCAACAGATAGACAAATAGATAAATAAGGTAGGCAGGCAGGCAGGCAGGCAGGCAGGCAGGCAGGCAGGCAGGCAGGCAGACAGACAGACAGACAGACAGACAGACAGACAGACAGACAGCACACATTTATTCCCAGCACTCAGGAGGCAGATGCAGATAGCTCTCTGTTAGTTTGAGGTCAGCCAGTGCTACATATTGAGACCTTGCAAAACAACCAACAGAGTAGACTTGTACTAAGAAAAAAATAATTTAAAGATAGGTAAATGGAGCTGGAGAGAATGGTTCAGGTTCAGTAGGTAAGGTGCTTGTTGCAACAAATTTGAAAACCTAAATTCAATCCACAGCATGCAAGCCCTTGGAATTTTAATCCTTTAATCCCAGTGATTCCAGGGGCAAAGGCAGGCAGATCTCAGTAAATTCAAGGCCAGCACAGTCTACATAGAGAGTTTCAGGCCAGCCAACACTACAATTGAGATCCAATCTTAAGAAATAAAAAGAGAGGGGAAGAAGGAAAGCACAGTGATGTTCACATATAATCCCATCACTGAGGAGGCAGACATCTCTGAGGCTCAGTGGCCTTTTCAGCAAGGCCCAGGTCCCAGTGAGACACTGTCCCAAACAACAAGGCCAAAAAGTTTAACAAACAGCATTCCAAGTTGAAGTCTGATCTTCATATATCACACACGACAGGATGGCACAAACACACATAAAAAAAAATGGGCCAACGACCTCAATAAAGAAGATACACACAGGATAAATAAATATATAAAAAAAATGTTTTCTATAGCATTCTGAAGGTTGAGGCAAGAGGATGCTGAGTTTGAGGGCAACTCTACCTCCACACCCAGACCCTGTCTAAAAATAGATAAATAAATAAAAGGTTGGATGCTTCTTTAATTTACAAAACAAAGGAAAAGCTAGGGTCAGTAGGAGGTCAGAAATCTTTTTTTTTCCCCCTAGCATAGGGATGAAAAGCTGAAAAGGCTGCAAATGCCTATGAAGCAAGCCCCTCTGGAATTCCCTTAAATACATGGAATAATTTCTACAATTTCATAAAATATTCATAAGGAGTGTAGGGGAATGCTCTCCTGTAGGTGCACATGTGGAGGCATGAAATCGACTTTAGTTATCACCTGTCACTCTCCATTTTGCTTCCAGAATCCTTTGGTCTGCATCCCAAGACTGAGGTTACAGGCACATGCCACCATGGCTGGCCTTTCTGTCGGTTCTCGGGATCCAAATTCAGGTCTTTATGTTTTCCACAACACTTTACTCACTGAACCACTGGTCCAGCCCCTAGAAACTGCATAAAAACATTTGAATGGAAAAACTAAACACCAAGAGTTGGAAGGAAAATTAATTCTACAAAAGATAAACTGAAGAATGAGAATCAATCTAATAGTGTAAAGTCCTCATATAAAAGCTAGTGGAAAGAGCTAACTCAGTATTTTGGAGACAATGATAGATCTTCATGCTCTGTTTAACCAAAAAAATATTGATAAGTTGGGTCTTAAAAAGAGGTCAGGACAGACTGCAGAGTGGGATATTGAGAAAGGCTGAAGAACTTAGCAACCAGCTTGCCACACTTGTTAACAGCCAAGATGAAATACAAAAGAGAAAGATCAGGAAAAAGGAAAGAAGGTGAAGTTGAAAAAGACAAGAAAGAAACTGAAACTAAATGAGGACTTGAAACAAAGAAGAGATGAAAAAGCAAAGTTACATGGAACATAGAGTAGCCTTATAGAGTTCTTAAGACATCTGTACACTGATGTGCTTAGCTTACCAAAAAGATTTCCCTACTTACACACATACAATACAAAAACAATATAAAATCAAGTTTGCTTTCCATCTCTTTGTGTATCATAACTTGTAAGGGCCCTCTTGTCTGCTCCTAGCATGACTACATTTTTTCTAGAATTAGGAGGATATGGATATGTGGGTGTGTGAGAGAAAGGGAGGTGTGTCTGTATGTATATGAAAATACATGCATATGTGTAGAGAACAGAGGTTGATATTATGTCTTCCTCAATCTCTTTGCACATTATTTTCTTATGACAGGTTTTCTCACTGGATCAGAAAGCCCAATTATTCAGCTAGGTAGATTGTCCGCCCATGAGTTCCAGGAATATGTCTGTTTCTGTGTCATAGTACTGGGATTATAAACACATGCTGCCTGGCTTTTACATGTACAGAAAGCACTCCACATAATCTTTAGTCTCACACCTTTAGTCTCAGTACTCAGAAGGCAGAGATCTCTGAGATTGAGACCAGTCTAGTCTACATAGTGAGTTCCAGTACTATGGCTACACAGAGAAACCTTGTTTCAAAACAAAACAGAAAGCACTCCACATGAAGTACTGGGCTTGTTTCCTAGTACTGAAAACCCTAACTGTGCTCGGTGGAGCATGCCTTTAACACCAGGACAAGGGAATAGGAGGCAGGAGGATTAGAAACCCAAGGTCATCCTCTGATACATAATGAATTAGAGACCAGCCTGGACTATATGACCTTGCCTTAAAATATAAATTGTTTATAATAAATTAGTTATCAATACAAAATTCCCTATTATTACTAACTTTCTAACACTCCAACAGAGGCAGAAGTATCAAGAAAGCTAATCTAGTGAAAAAGTCCTTACCACTCTCTTCCCATGGTGTGACTCTTTTCTGTTCTAGCTCCACTGGGTTCTCAACCAAGGTGAGCTGGCCATCGTTTATGTTGATTCTGTAAGCAATCTAATCACCCACCATTATATTCCTTTTCTGGTTAGTGAGTGAGCACTGTTTTATGTTGCTGCAAACAAAAACCAAGCCTAATAGATGTGCTGTAAATAGCAGGTGGCCATTACAAACAAGGATGTAGGTCTACCTGCATTCAGAGAAAATGTTCAGGATATATTAAGTGAGAAAAATCAAATTTCACTCTGCTAAAAGTTCTCTTAAGCAACTTCAAGCGGTTTAGTGGTTGGTCTGGCTCCCATCACTGAAATCTTCAGGTTCCCACAGTGTGCTTAACTTCTAGGAGCTGTAACTTGGATGCACAGTCCTCATTTCATCAGAACTGTCAGCACACTAACAATCTGTTATGTTTGACCTTCACACTCTTTGTGCCTGCTGAACTTTTCATAATTGTGCAATTTATTTAAGTATTATGTAAACTGTTAATAGCATAAAAGAGTTTTCTTCCAATGAAAACAAAGGTAAATGCTTTAGAATCAGTTGGTAAAGGTGAATAGGAAAGTTACTGCTTAAATAGCTGTACAAAGATCAACTTTACAACCGGAAAGAATTCTTGACATCTTAAATTTGCTTCCTTTTAATACAGTAGTTCTCAACCTGTGGGTTGTGACCTCTTTGGCAAACATCTATCTCCAAAAATATTTACATTATGATTCATAAAATAGCAAATTTACAGTTATGAAATAGTAATGAAAATAATTTTATGGTTGAGATCACTACAACATGAGGGTCCCAGCATTAGGAAGGTTGAGAACCACCATTTTAATACAACCAAACTAGAAATTGACAGTCTTGAATGAAACAATCAGTATAGTTTATGCAAGAAAGAAAATGATGGTGGCTGTGGAGATGGCTCAGACTGGTTAAGAACACGGGCTACTCTGCCAAAGGACCCAGGGTCAGTCTCAGCAGACACATGGTGGCTCATAAATTTCTGTAACTCCAGTCCTAAAAGATCATATGCCTTCTTCTGGCTTGCCTAGATACCAGGCTTGCACATGGTACACAGACATACATGCAGGCAAAACACATAAAATAAAATAAAAAACATTTTAAAAAGAAAAATGATGATTTCAAAAGAATCTATACACAAAGAAAAGGCCTTGACCCTACATATGAATATTGTTAAATAAATGAATGAATGTTTTAGGTTTTTTTTTTAAAAAAAAAATGACCAGGCTTAGCCAGGCACTTTGGCATGTGCCTGTAATTCCTACACTTGAAAAGTAAAGGCAGAAGAATCGAAAGTCTGGGGCTGGAGAGATGGCTCAGCGGTTAAGAGCACCGCACCGTCTGCTCTTCCAGAGCACGCGGGTTCGATTCCCAGCACCCACATGGCAGCTAACAACTGTCTGTAGTTCCAGTTCCAGGCAAACACCAAGGCAAATAAATAAATAAATAAAGTTAAAAAAAAAAAAAAGAATCGAAAGTCCAAGGTGAATCAGAGCTATACAGTACATAAGCCAGCCTAGGCTACATTATATTTCAAAATAAGAAAATTTTGGTGCTGGAGAGATGGCTCGGCAGTTAAGGACATTTACTACTGCTCTTGTAGAGGACCCTGATTCAGTTTTCAGTGCCCACATGGTTGCTCAAAACCATCTGTAACTCTAGTTCCAGGGAATCTGATGCTCTCTTCTCAGTCTCCAGGGCTCCTACACACATGGTACACAAAATGTCACACTGGTTCACATATAAATCAAATAAATATCTTTCCATTTTGTTGTTCTCATTATAAAATTTTGCTTTATCTTTGTTCTATAAAGTCATGAACTGAAACAGCTTCCTATAAATGACAATAATCAATATATTATACTATTGGTTTTCAAGTTGTAGAGATTCAGAATACTCAAAAGTAAAATTACTTTCCTCATATATAGGTTTTGATGATATTTATTCTGTCTCTAAAAGTTGTAGACTGTTGTAAAAATTCTATTTACCAAGAAATAAAACAATGCTAGATTACAAATAGGATAAAACTTACTATTCTATTACTTAAGTGTAAAATTTAGTGACATTAAATACATTCATCTTGTTATATAATAATCACTACTATCTATCTCTAGAACCTTTTCATCATTTCAAACTAAAACTCCTTACGCAAAAAGCAGTAAGTTCCCATTCCTTTTCCATCCTGTCCCTGGTAATCAATGTTCTAATTTATATTTCTATGTATCTGACCACTCTGGGCTACCACACATAACCAGAATCAAACATTATTTATCCTTTTGTGGTGAGGTTTTCAGGTAGTATGTGCTGACAGTTCATTCATATGGTACATGTCAAAATTTAGTTTCTTTTTAGAGCTTAAAACATACATGCACACACTCACACACACACTACACATGCATGCATACACTGTTCTACTGTATATACACAACACATTACCCACCTATCTGAGAAACCCAGTACCACTGAAGAAGTCCTCACCAGATTATTTAAGGTGTGACCTTGTTTGCTCTGTTTTATTCTCTTTGGGTTTTGCTCATTTTCTAAATCTGACTGACGATCCTTCCTGTTGACTCTATAAGCAATCTAATAACCTACCAATAAATTCTCTTTGGGTTAGGTGAGTCAAAACAAATTGGGTTAGATGAGTCAAAACCTTTGAGCTCCTTCTACCTTTAAACTATTGTGAATAATGCTATAATTAATAGTTGTATATAAATATCTGCTCAAGTCTCTGTTTTTAATTTGTTTGGTGTGTGTCCAAAATGAGAACTGATGAATCATGTGGTAACTGTGCTTAGTTTTTAAGGATCCTCCATACTGTTTTCCACCATGATTGGACTAAATTACATGTTACCAAAATGCACCAGGGTTCTGGATTCTTCATATTCTCATCAACAGTTGTTACATTCTGGATGTCAAGTAACATGCTTTGGTTTTACATCTCAGAAAAACTAAAATATGACTGTGCATGTTGGTTGATGCCTTTAATCCTAGCACTTTAGAATTCAGTAAGTTCAAAGCCAGTCTAGTCTAAACTACATTGAGTTCTAGGCCAGCCAGGTCTACACAGAGGAATTCTGTGTTTAAAAAAACACAGTCTATGTAGCTCACCTGGAATTTGTTGTTAGTATAATAATTTGGAATGAGTTCAAAAGGATCAGGATAAAAAAAAGACAAACAAATGGTGAGTGGCCTGGGCATTGTAGAATACTTATTTTTACAGTGGACATAAGAAACTGAAATGCTATGAATTTTCTTTCTACTAGTTTTTCAAATGTCTACCTTGCATTTAGATTTAAAACCATTTCCCAGCCAGGCAATGGTGGTGCATGCCTTTAATCCCAGCACTCAGGAGACAGGTAAGTGCAAGGCCAGCCTGATGTACAAAGTGATTTCCAGGACAGTCGGAACTACACAGTGAAATCTTGTCTCAAAATAAAAAAAAAAAAAATCAAAATATAAATTTTCCTACAACTTGTTATAAAAGTAACACAAAGTAGTAAATAAAATATTGTGCTTTCAGCACTAGAAAATAATAGCCAAGTAATAATGAAACACTATTGACAATGAGTACAGCAAAGTAAACAAACTAGTTATGATAACATGGACAGCATCTAGAATCTACAAACAACTTGTCACCCTTAACAACCTATAACATCTGTCACAAACAGCAATTCACATAGAAAGTCAAACCCAATAGAATAACAGCAGACAAAACTAATCAACAAAACTACAATTTCAAGAGCACACGGGATGACATACTTGAAGTTCAGAAAGAAAATTACTACCAAACCAGATTAGAATACCCAGTAGAAGTATCCTAATGAAAGAGAAGTAAAAAGCTTTCTTGATTGGCTAGGTATGGCAGTACACACCTTAAATCCCAGCACTTCAGAGGCCGAAGCAGGGGGATCTCTGTGAGTTATAGGGAAGCCTGGTCTCCATAGAAAGTTCCAGGATAGCTAGGATTACATAGTAAAACAAATTCCAGGACCTACCAAGACTACACAGAGAAACCCTGTCTGGAGAAACAGCTTCCATAATATACAAAGCAAGGGAATTCATGACCCCTAAACCAGCACTTCAGAGGATACTTGAAAAAAAAAAAAAAAAAAAAAACACATCCAGGCAGTCACAGGAAAATGTCAAAAATAACAAAATGATAGAAGTTACCGAATACTTTTCAATAATGATCTGAACTTCCCAGTCAAAAGACACAGACCAGTAAACTAGTTAAAAATATAGGCCCTTCCTATTACAGCTGCCATGGCCACAAGGTGACAAAGAACGTGAGCAAACCGAGGCACAACAGGTGCTGTGGGCACACCAAGTTCTTGCAGGACATGATGGGGAGGTGTGCAGCTTCCTGCCCTACCAGCACGCCACGGAGCTGTAGAAGGTGGCCAAGGACAAGCATTCACTCAAGTTCATCAAGAAGAGGGTGAGCACACTCACCAGGCCAAGAGGAAGTGGGAGGAGCTGAGGAACGTGCCTGTGGCCATGAGGAAGGTGGCAGCCAACAAGGGCTGAGCCCCCACCCCCAACAAAGGCCACTCCAGCCAAAAAAAAAATAGGGGTTGTCTCAAATAACTCATCAGCAAGAATATATACACAGCTTTAGGTTAAAAGGCTGAAAAGGGTAATCAAGCAAATCAAGCTCAATCAGCTCTACTAAATCTAACAAGGTAGACCTCAAACCAAAATTAGTAAGAAGAAATACATTAAATTTAAAAGGTTGGGCTGGAGTGATGGCTCAGAGGTTAAGACTACTGGTTGTTCTTCCAGAGTCCTGAGTTCAATTCCCAGCAACCACAGGGTGCCTCACAACCATCTGTAATGATAGCTTTTGGCCTGCAGACAGAACACTGGAATACATAATAAATAAATAAATCTTAAAAAAAATTAAAAGGCCATAGCATAAAGGAAACAATATACCAAGAAGACATAACTGTAAATCTATACACATCAAATACTGGCACACCCAATTTTATAAAAACAAACGCTACTAGATAGAAAGGCACAGATAGATGACAACACAGTACAAGTGTGTGACTTCAATGCCTCACTTCAACCAATAGACAGATAATAGACCAAAAAAATTAACAAATTAAACACTCAAGTTAAATGACACTGTAGATCAAAGGAACTCAATAGACATTAACAGAATTTATTCCAGTGGCTACAGAATATACAGTCTTCACAGCTGTCCATGGAACTTTCTTTAAAACAGGACCATCTTTTAGGACATAAAACAAATCTTAACAAGTACAAGAAAACTGAGGTGGTCAGGCTACACACACACACACACACCATTGTTTCCTACTCATAATCCTGCTTACTTCTGCTATTGCAACAGTTTCTGGGCCATAAATAATGTGTCTCCATAGTCCTCTAGATGCTTCAGTTGGGTCAAGACTGTGAAAGACTCATCTTGCCCATTTCCTCTCTGTGGACTTGGGGTCCAGGTGCCACACCCACAACTCCCTAGACATGTGGACTGAACCACAGCTCACATTCCCAGAAGACAGAATCATAAGAAACCTTTCATACTTCTGGCCAGAAAAATAGTATAAGGCTGGGCATCCCCACAATAATAAACTATCATCCAGCTGATATGTCCACCTTCATTTACTATGGTTGGTTGTACCAGTGTCAGAGGTAAATGTGTCTATTAGAGTACAGAATGGAACCCATATTACAAGAATATGAAAAGGTTTAGAAACACCATGTTTATTTTCAGAGTACTTGCATAGAATTCTCAACGTAGCCATTGTTGACCACCTCAGACCAGTAAACAACTTTGATTCTTTAGACTCACTTATTTCAGTAATTCAAAGAAATTAGAAGAAGCTAAAACACAACTGCATTATGATACTCAATCTTGATTAATTAATTTGATGGGCTTTGGAATCACTATGGGAACATACCTCTAGATATATCTGACACTATTTCCAGAAAGGATTAACTGAAGAGGAAGGTCTACTCTAAATATAGGCGGCATCATCCCACGGGCTGTGGTTCCAGGAGTGTAGCACAGCCAGAAACTCTCAAATACCCAGAAGCTGCTTTCCAAATAATTGACTCAGAGGCTTAATATTATAGTAACTGCTGGGCCAGTAGCGCAAGCATATTTACTATCTAGCTCTACATTTAAATTAACCCATAATCCTTATCTATGTTTAGCCACATAGCTTAGTACCTTTGCTCAGTCCAGTATTCTCATCTTTCTTCCTCTGCATCTGCCTAGCAATTGCATCTCTGCCTTTCCTCTTCCTAGAATTCTCCTAGTCTGGTTGCTACACCTATACTTCCTGCCTGGATACTGACCAATCAGCATTTTATTAAACCAATACAAGTGACAAATCTTTACAGTGTACAAGAGCATTATCCTACAGCAAAGGAGAAAGAAAGCTGTGCTACCAGCATTTATTTCTCTCTGATTTCTGACTGTGGCCACAAAGGACCATCTGCCTAATGCTATGATGCTCTGTACCTTCAAATTGTAAATCAAAACAAATTTTTGCCAAATATAGTGGCAAGTATCTTTAATCCCAGCACTTGGGAGGCACATGCAGGCAGATCTCTTAATTTGAGGCTACCCTGTTGTATTATGTTTCTGGTCTGTCCGGCCTATGGTCTAGACCAGCAGACTGACAGACCTACAAAGACACACACACAACCTTAGATTAATTTTATGCTGATTAATCTAGGGCCCAGGCATATAACTTGCTAACTCCATCTTAACTCATGATTCTTATCTTGTTCAGCCATATGGCTCGGCACTTTTTCTCAGCAGCATTTCAACTTCTTTCCTCTGCGTCTCTGCAGTGTTTCTCTATGTTCTTCCTGTTCCCAGAGTTTTCTTAATTTGGTAGCCTCACCCACACTTCCTGTCTGCCTTTGGCCATCAGTATTTTTATTAAACCAGTAGGAGGGACAATTATTTACAATGGAATAAAATACAATCCCACTACAGCCACCCTCTTCTACAGAGTGAATTTCAGGACACCCAGGACTGTTACACAGAGAAACCCTATCTCAAATTATTTTTTAAAACCTTACAAATGATCTGAATGGACATTTTTCAAAGGAATATAGGCAAATGGTTAAGTATATTAAAAAAAATCATTAATCATCAAGAAATGCAAATCAAAACAATCAGATAATGTCTTATGTCAATTAGATAACATCTTATGCCAATCAGAAAGACTATTACCAAAAAGGAGGAACTAATGCTAACAGAGTTGGAGGTGTGCTTCAGTGCTTCACAGGCAATGGCTTTTCTGCCCAGAAATATAAAAGCAAAGTAAGATAAAGCAGAATAACAAATGGAAGAGAGAATTGAAACAAAGGAACACTAAACACTTCTAGTGGGAATATTAATATAGCCATCCAAGGAAAGCCACATAAAGATGTTTCATAAGAAACTAAATATTCAAAAAAAATACAAAATATCCAGGCTAGAGTGATGGATCAATGATTAACAACATGTATCACTTTTGCAGAGGACCTAAGTTTGGTTGCCAGCAGCCATTTTGGGATTTTTCACAATCACCTGTACCTCCATGTCCAGGGGATCTGACACCTTCTTCTGACCTATGAGGGTATCTATACTCAACAAGCACAAACCCATATACAGGCACACGTAATTTAAAGTTTTAAAACAAATTAAGTTTCTTTTTAAAGAAATTAGTAAGTCTTAATGATATCCCAGGACTTAGGAAGCTGAGGCTGGAGAATTTTAATTTTGAGGCCTGGGTGCTGGGATTAAAGGCATGTGCCATCACACTCAGCCAAAAGTTTAAAAATAAGGGCAGGAAGGGAGTTTGAACAAGGGGATACATGGATTAAAAAATGAGACTTTATTCTATAAAAATAAAAAATTTTAAAAAATTCAATTAGCAGAACTATATAATGTCTATATATTTAGCTTTAATACATAAAGAATGAACTTAGGGATTGGATCTACATATCACAGATTTTAAGAATAAAGTGGCATAACTCCACTTTATTACTTATTATAATATGAACTTTTTATACAAACTTGCATGCAGATATGAAAAGTCTCTACCTCTGATCTTATCAGGCATGTAATTTATTTTAAATTACACATTCTGATTGACAGTAAAACTCCAGAATTAAACTTTTGTCTTTTCTGCCTCTAATGCCACCATGATGCCTGCTGTGGTTTGAAAAAGAATGGTTCCGGGGGCTGGAGAGATGGCTCAGCGGATAAGAGCACTGTCTGCTCTTCCAGAGGACCTGGGTTCGATTCCCAGCACCCACATGGCAGCTAACAACTGTCTGTAGTTCCAGTTCCAGGCAAACACCAAGGCAAATAAATAAATAAATAATAAATAAATAAAGTTTAAAAAAAAAGAAAAAGAAAAAGAATGGTTCCATAGGCTCAGATATTTGAATGCTTAGTCACCAGGGAGTGGACCTGTTGGGGAAGAATTAGGAGGTATCACTGGAAGTGGGCTTTGGGGTTTAAAAAGCCCATACCAGTCTCTCCTTCTCTCTGTCTGCTATCTGCAGGTCAGAATATAAAGCTCTCATCTACTTCTCCAGTAGCATGCCTGCCTGCCTACAACCACGATCACCACCCTGATAGCAATGGATTAACTGTAAGCCAACCCCAAATTAAATGTTTTCTATTACAAGTTATCTTGGTCATGTCACCTTGTTACAGCAATAGAACAGTAACTAAGTACTATGAAGAGGCTTTTATGAGGGGGTAGGGGGTAACACTGGAATTGAATTTCATTCTTGATCCCACTGGCCCTATAGAATAATAGAAGATGAAATCATGTACTGCAAATTTCAAACACTTCCTCCAAGAAGAAATCAAAGTGAATAGAAGTGGAAATCATGGTGAAGGAGTTTTAACTATCAAAATGAACAATAGCAAAATCACTGTTACATTTGATATGCCTTTTTCCATTGAAATATCTTACCAAAAGAACATTTTTTTAAAATCTACTTATTTTTATTTTATATGTATAATGTTTACCTGCAAACATCACCTACATGCCTGGTATCTGGGATGCTCAGAAGAAGGGGGTCAGATCCCATGGAACTGGAGTTACAGATGATTGTGAGCCATCATATGAGTACTTAGAACCAAATCCAGGTCCTCTGCAAGAACAGCAAGCCAATCTCCCAAAAACATTTAAAGAAATATAGGCTATGTGATTGGTTATAAGTAGTGGCCAATGGCAGAGTAAAATTTTTATGTTACTTCCCAATTAACAAGAAAGAAAATAAAGTTTAAAATACATTTATCTGCTATATTTTGTTTGAATTCATAAATATAGGAACAAAAAATTTTAAAAAAACAAAGCTATTGCTTGAAATTCTGAAGGAAATCAAATCTACAGCCTTAGAAATATAATAATATAGAATTTTAACATAGGTCTTTAATTTTTAATTACATTTATGTGTGTGTGTGTACATGTATTCATGTATGTGATAGTTAGAGGACAGTTTGCAGAAGTCTTCTCTCCAGATCAGTGGCCCCTTTACCTACTAAGCCATTTTCCTGGCCTCTTAACATAGGTCTTTAATAAAAGGCAAGAGATAAGCCTGTCATCTGAAGACAGTTATTACACGGAGACCACAGAAGAGAAAATAACTTGGTCAGATTTTGACATTTCAACTTGTGGTAATAGCATATGCTAGGAACTTACAACTTAATTATTTCTGTGCTGACCTACTGAGATAATTTAGAAAGGATAATATAGAAGAATCATAATTTCAAGGTTAATGTTGGCTGTATAATGAGATTTTTTTCTAAAAATGGACTATGTAATACCAACTATAAACTAAAACAATGGCATTGACTGAGTCACTGTTCTATTGCTGTGAAGACATCATGATCATGGCAACACTTAGAAAGCATTTAACTGGAGGCTTCTTTATACTTTCATAGGGACAATCCAATATCATCATGGCAGGAAGCATGGTAGCAAGCATGGTGCTGGAACAGTAGCTAAGAGTTACAACCCAATCTGCAAACACAAAGAAAGGGAGATAGACAGAGACTAGGCCTGGCAGGCACTTTTAAACCTCAAAGCCCACCATTAATAACACACTTCCTTTAACAAGGTGACATTTCCTAATCCTGATCAAATAGTATCACTTACTGATAACTAAACATTCAAATATATGAGACTATGAGAGCCATTCTTATATATATATATATATATTTATTTGTTTAAATTCATGTTATTTATTGTAAACCTCAATATGAGACAGCTAATTAAAGCACGCACTTCCCAGACCAAGGCAGCAGCTTTTCCTGTAAAGCTTTGGCTTGGCCCAGAATTCCTTATACATGGAATAGCCCTTACTCAGAGTAATGGCTCCAATAACAAAACCCTTGGCTGCCACATGCATGTGGACCAAGTGAATGAACATCTTCATATTTCCAATGTTCTTTAGTGTGCATAACCTATATGTAACAATTGCTACAAACCCTGCCATTCCGATGGGGACAAACGGCGTATCCCTAGCTTCTCAGGTAAACCTAGATATCTGCTATTCATCATACAAAGAAAGAGAAAGGTCTGTGTTAGTTGACACTGTGATTTCTTGAAGAATTTTCAGAGACATGGTGCCCCTTGCAGTCCTGCCAGTTTCTGGCCGGCATCATTCTTATTTAAACCACCACAGACATCACATTCTTTACTCACTGCACTGGCAAGAAATTAAAACATTGATGAGTCTAGTATAGAAAAATATTTTATCATACTGTTAACCAAGTCTAAATCACCATGGCTTTTTTGACAGGCAATTTTGTAAGACAAAACATGATATATAAATGACTTGGTAATTTACTGAAAATAACATAATTAAAATAAAATAATTGATGTGAGAGAACTCAACACAGTATGGGCAGTGCCATTGCTGGGCAGGAGGTCCTACGAGACAAAAGTAGTTGATGTGAAAGCCTAGAGACCAGTAAGGAACACTGCCACATCATCTCTCTTTTGGTTCCCGCCTTGAGGTCCTGTCCTGACTTCCCTTCATGAAAGACTGTAAACTGTAAAAATGAAATAAACTCTTCCCTCCCCCAAGTTGCTCTGGGTTAGTGTTTTTAATCACAGCAACAGAGAAACAAACTAGAATAGCCTATAAGTAAATGAGTGGTGACATATTGTATGTTTAATAAAGCTTGTCTGAAAATCAGAGGACAGAGCCAAGCCTTTGAAGGTCAGGGAGTGGTGACCTATGCCTTTAATCCCAGCACTGAATCTCAGCAGTTCAAGAGAGCCAGGCAGTAGTGCCACACACCTTTAATCCTAGCTCTAGGAATGTTGAGGGGGGAGTGAGAAAGCTGGGCAGAGAGAGAGAAAGGAGGAGCTCTTTCCTTTGCCTGTGCTCCCTTTCCACTGAGGACTCAGAGGCATTAAGTCTGAGGATTTGTGGAAACAAGACCTACCCTTTATGGCCTGAAGAACTGGCCAGGTGAGAAGTGCCTGTGGCTTGTTCTCTGTCTCTCTGACATTTCAGCTTTCCAATACCTGGCTCTGAGTTTTTATTAATAATAACAAGTAGAATTTGTGAAATAGGGATGATTTCCTCTTTTAACTTTATACATTTCTGTATTACTATATCTTCATTACAGCAAGCCTGGCTTTCTCTAGTATTCCAAAGGAACAAAGCAAAGACTAAAACTGTCCATATTTCTTTACTTGAATTTATTTTCTTCTGTAGCTTTACACATTTGCAAGCAAAGGTTTTCCAACTACAGAAGAATCAGATAATAAGTAGTTCCTTTTTAAAAAAAAATTGTATATGGGTGTTTGTCTCTAAGTATGTCTGTGTGCCACACATGCCTGGTGTCCACACAGAAAAGAAGTTAGAACTGAAGTTACATGTGGTTGTGAGATGCCATGTAGGTGCTGGCAGTCAAATCTGGTTTCTTTGGAAAAGTAAGAAATGCTCTTAACTCCTGAGCCATCTGTCCAGCCCAACATGTAATTCCTTTAGGAGTAGGGGTTCAAGATACACTATGTAACCCTGGCTATACTGGAAATAATGTAGACCATGCTGGACTAGAACTCACAGGTTTCCATCTGCCTCTGTCTCCTGAGTGCTGAGATTAAGGGTGTGCAACACTACACCCAGCTATATGCAGTTCTTTTAAAGAACATGATCAAGCAAAGGTTCAGAGAGAGAGAGAGAGAGAGAGAGAGAGAGAGAGAGAGAGAGAGAGAGACTGAGACTGAGACTACAGTAAAGATTAGCTGGGCATTTATAACTCCAGCACTGGCCAGGCAGTGGTAGTTCATGCCTTTAATCCCAGCACATAGAAGGCAGAACCAGGCAGATCTCTGTGAGTTCAAGGTCAGCCTGATCTACAGAGTGAGTTCCAGGACAGAAAAACATAGAGAAACTCTGTCTCAACAAAAAAGAAAATAATAATCCTTGCACTCAGGAAGTAAGTGGAGGCAAGAGGATCAGAATTTTAAAAACAGTCTTCTAACTGGGTGGTAGTGATGTATGCCTTTAATCCCACCCAATACTTGGGAGGCAGAGACAGGGGATCTCTGTGAGTTCAGCTGGCTGTGAGAGTGGCCACACAGAGAAAACTTATCTTAAAGACAACAAAAATGAACAACAAAAAACCCAGTCCTCTAAACAGCTAGCTCATGGTCAGTCTGAGCTACACAAAACCTTATTCAAGAAAACCAAAGAGGGATGGGGATATGATTCAATCAGTAAAGTGCTTGCCACACAAGCATGAGTGTCTGAGTCTGATGCCCAGCAAGTACATAAAAAGCCACACCCAACAACCTGTACCTTTAATCCAGTGCTAGGGAGATAGAAACAAAGTATCTATGAGACTCACTAGCAAGCTAGCTTACTTTGGGGAGCTCTAGAGAAATCCTGCCCCCCAAAATGATGGGCAGCAAATAAAGATAACACTCTACAACAACTCTGGTCTCTGCGCACATATGTATATATGCACACACATAAAAGGCAAAAGAAAGAATATGAGAGGGCTGATTAGGGCTGAAGATGGATCAGCAATTTAAAAGGGTACACATTGCATTTTCAGAGGACCCAAATTCAGTTTACAACACCTATGTTAGGAAGCACACAATCCCTGTAATCCGAGCTCTAGAGGACTTGATGTCCTCTTCTTACCTCTATGGGTCCCTTGCACCCACATGCATACTCACACAGAGACAAATGTATATAATTAAAAATCAAATCACTCTTGTAAAAAGAGAGAAAGGGCTAATAAAATGGTGCCATATTAATAATAATAATAATATGTGCCATATTCATCTGTTGATGAACATCTAGGCTAATTCCAGTTCCTATCAGTGGCGGTTCTCAAAAATTAAAAATAGAGCTATCACATAACCCAGTTACACCACTATTGAGCAAATATCCAAAGGACTCTAAATCCTACCACAGGGATACTTGCGCATCCACATTTACTAAGTGAGATAGTTTTTTCCTCCCTATCAGAAATGCTTTCACTGTTAAATATATGCTAAATTCTTATTTATAGTGAGGTGCTTTTTTTTTTTTTTGCTGTGCCTTTGTAACTGGACAGATGGCTCAGTGGTTATGAGCATATATTGACCTTCCAATGGACCAGGGTTCAATTCCCAGCACCCACACCAGGTGGCTCTCAAGAGCCTGTAATTCTAGTTCCAGAGTATCAGGTCCAAAAGAAACCAGGGACAAATGACTATCTGTAGCATCTATTAGCAAACCAAAATGCAGGCTGGCCTCCAGGCTTTCTCATCATTGCAAATGCTTATTACAGAGTCCATGCTGGCATTCTAGTTCTTCTCGCCCCACCCTAACCTAATCTTCTCCAGCCCTAGGGCTTGCTTCCCTTCCCCTAGCTTCTCATTCCTATATAACCCTGTCATTTCGACCATGTGCTGTCTAGGTCCTCTGTCTTGTCTTCCTCTTTTCTCTTCCTCTCTCACTCTCCCCATCCTCTCTCTCTTCTCATAGCTCAGTCAAGTCTGCTGGCCTTGTTCAGTCCACTACTTTCTCTCCCTGCTCTGAAGTCTTCTTGATCCCTCTGACTGCATTCTCCCTCATATCTACCAAAACCTCCCTCTAAACCATACCTTGGAGTGGTCATATACTTACTTTATACACAGACCATCCAACATCTCTTACCTCCAAGGACAACCACATTCATGTGACAGATAACTTAAATAAAATAAATATTTTTTAAAGAGGAATAGAATCAGTGTCTTGCTCAGCCACCATCTCAGAAGCTTCCTCCTGCTGGGAATAAATACAGAAATCCAGAGCCTATGTTATGCAGAATAAGAGACCTTAGAATACTCAGCCCTAAAAGGTATGCCTCCATCACATCCCTCCCATTATAGCTCAGGAAATCCCAAGGAAAAGAAAACAGAAAGAATGTAAGAACCAGAGTGGATGAAGGACACCAAGAAAACAAAACTCTACGTGATCAAAGCTCTTATGAACTCAAAGAAGCAGCAAGCACAAGGCCTGCTCAATTCTGCACCAGGTCATCTGTATATATATATATTATGGCTTCCAGATTAGTGTTTTTATGGGATTCCAGAGTGTGAGAATAAGTAGGTATCTCATTCTTGTGCCTTCTCTTGGGTTCTTTTCCCTCTACTGGTTTATTTTGTCCAACTCAGATGTGATAACATTTGTTTTATTTTATTATATTTTGTTGTATCTAATTATTATCCCTTAGAAACCTGCTTGTTTTCTAATGAGAGACAGAAAGAGAGTGGATCCAGATGAGAGGGAAGGCAGGAAGGAACTAGGAGGAGCAGAGGCAGAGGAAACTGTAACCAAGATACATTATATGAGAAATACATTTATTTTCTATTAAAGGGAAAAAGAAAAAGGATGCTGTAAGGATTTCCAAAGCTTGCATTCACCTGGAATGTAACAGTGTCAATCATGCCCCTGGGTGTGACGATGCAAACATGGGCCACCCACCCTTTTTAAAGAAAGGGCTCACAATAGTTCCCCGCCTCTCTTCTTCTCTCTCTGCTCCCTTCTGCCCCTATCTCTGCTTGCTGCTGTAATAAACTCTCATGTGGTACTCCCGGTGTTGAGATTCCATTCACGCTACACGTGCAAACACTACCATATGCTAGAAGTTTGAATGAGGCTTGGAAAGAATAACAAAGGCATGAATGTGGGAAGGGACTCGTAGGGAGGAGTAAGTGTAGTGACAGTAGAGGGGGTACAGTGTTCCAGTAACCAGAACACATTTTATACATTTGTTAAATTGTCAAAGAACAAGTTTAATAAAAGTTATTGAAAATTATGTTATAATATTGTTCTGTGAATGGTATAAGACTTTGGGATACTAGTACAATGAAAGTATTTGCCTTCCATCCTGGCTGCCTAGATTGCAATATAAATGATTTTCACTTGCAAAATTTACCATTCACTTACACAAAAAAAGTCTACTCAAAGCTTAAGTGTGGCAAATTTATCTGATACTAGCAGCAACTTCCAGTGCAGTAAAAAGTCTACAATACTATGATAAATACATGTGATTTTAGCTGAATAAAACATTTCTATTGCTTTCCTCATAGTGATGGTAAATAACGTCATATTTATTTTCTTTACTTAAACTGTCCTTCATTGTATTGATATTGACATCATTAGTATTGATAGTATAATGAACATTATCTTAAAGTTTTTCTAAGAGAACTAGCAAACCAAACCAAGTATTACCACCAACGATGCCATTGATTTAATATGACTAAGCAAGAGAAAAAAAAAAAAAAGATGGAAGACTGGGAAGGAAGACAGGGAGAAAAGGAAGGTAGGAAGGGGGACCACCAAAAATTCCCCCATGCTACCCTTACTTTATAACCACACCCTGAAATCCCAGCACCCAGTGTTTTCCTACTTATTGTTGCTTTCCTGGGATTGTCATAAATGAAATTTTGCACAATGTGGCCTTTTAAAGGTGGCTCCTTTCATTCAGCAAACTGATACTAAGTGACATAATTGCATAATCAACAAGTAGTTCCTTTTTTATCAAAGAATAGCATACTATGGCATGGAGTACAACAATCCAATCTGCTTATCTATTTCACCAGCAGAAAGAAGTGGCTTGTTTCCAATTTTGGTGACTACTGCTAAATAACGGTGCTGTAGACATTTGTATACTGGATTGTTTTATTAAGTTTCTAAAGCAGGGACTCAAAACCATGGATAAGTGTGTTGAGCTACAGTTCTAGCAACCAAGTATAGCTTTATGATGAACCTAAGCTTTCATTTCTCTTGGCAGATACCTAGAAGTAGGACTGGTGAGTCATATGATAAATACAGGTAATTGCACAAGAAACTGCCGAAAGGTGTTCTGCTCACTGGAAGGATTGCTTTTGCTCTCCCACTCACCAGCAATGAATGAATGATCTAGTTGTTCTGCGTAGCTGCCAATTATGTTTTGCATTTAACACAATCTAATAATGTAACTTGTGTTTTATAAAAGAACTTTATTCCTAAGGCATTCTTAGGGTAATAACAAAACTGATCAGAAAAAAAAAAAACAGAAATTTACCATTTGCTTCCTGCCATATATTTATTTAATCTCTCCTATTATCAACTGCCATCAAAGTTTTATTTTCTTTATTAATGTATGTTGCATATGGCTTTCAGAGACAGGGTTTCTTTATATAAAAGCTCTGGCTGTCCTGAAATTTACTTTGTAGAGCAAGCTGGCCTCAAACTCACAGAGACCCACCTGCTTCTGCCTCCCAAGTGCTAGTATTAAAGGCATGCACCACCATTGCCTGCAATTTATTTATTTTTAATTTGTGTTTAATGTTTTGTCTGCACATATGCCTATGTACCATGTGCATGCAGTGCCCAAAGACACCCCAGAAGAGAGGTGAATCCCTTAGAATTTGAATTACAGATGATTGTGAGTCACCATGTGGATACTGAAAATCAAATCTGGGTCCTCTAGAAGAGTAGGCAGTGCTCTTAACTGCTGAACTATTTCTTTCCACCACCACCCCTTTAGGGCTTTTAATTACTAAGTTTTACTGATTTGTTATCACAAACAAGCAGAGGCATGTAGTAAGAAATTATGACCCAAGGTTGGGATCCACAGACCCACAATCCCACAAAAACACACAGAGGCTTATATTAATTACAAACTGTTTGACCTATGGCTCAGGCTTATTGCTAGCTAACTCCTGCATGTTAACCCATTTCTATTCATCTATGTCTTGCCACCTGAGTTCCTTTACATATTGCTTCTTGGGCAGCTGGATCACATCTCTCCTGACTCTGCCCTCCTTCCTCTGTATCTATGCTTGAATTTCCTGTCTACCATAGGCCAAAACAATTTCTTTATCATCCAATGGTATTCATAGCATACACAAAGACATCCCACATCAGAGGTGCTAACATAATCATCCCAAATTTATTGAATTGCTAAGAACAAAATAAATTTTGCAATACCTCAAATGCATTCTTGATAAACAGAAATTGAGACAAATATACCCTTATAGAGAGATTTTCTTCAGTTGTGCACAGAATCATGAACAACTGCTTTCATGTATTTTTAAGTGACCCAATGAGTTTGGTTAGTATTACTTACAGGAAGTAAAGCTAGGACAATTAGCTGAGGTGTATTTAGCATATCAAAGTGGATCTCGAAGCCAAGTTCTTTCTGAACCCCTCAGTCTCTACCAGTAACACACATATTCTACACCCTATCCCAAACTCCCTAGCCCAGGGGGCTGGGTTGCTGTTTCCCATATACTCCAGACATTTTGGTTATCTACTCTGTATTTGGGGCCTCCTGGCTGCTGCACCTGGTAGCCCTCTCTCACTTCTCCCTGTCATTCCCACCCCACCCTACTCCCATCTCCTCAGGGTCATGACCACTCTGGGCTCTCCCAGATGTCCTTGTTCCTGCCTCCACCTACGCTCTCCCTTTTATCTACAAGAAACCTCCCACACCAGACCTAGGAGAAGTTATGAGGCAATCATATCCTTTCCTTTTTCTTTATATTTTTTTTGTTGTTGTTCAGAAAGTACCAGCATGAACTTTAACTTTATCATCTCACAAAACTAACCAAAATCTTTAGAAAAGTAGCTTGAGCAGAGTAAAAGCTGTACCTGACATTTAAAAAAAAAAAAAACAACTATTTTTCCCATTTTGGATCCACGATTTTTGCAAAGTCACTCCCTGCCTTTAGTTAGTATGCTTTTAAGGATGAGCTGTCTTTTGTATCTTTTTGGTTGTGCATGCAATCAGACCCAGAGCCCCAGAGCCCAGCCCTAAGGTGGACATTTTAAACTCTAAAACCATGTGGAGTAATAAAGCTACAATTAAACTTTAAATGTTGTTCTACTATGTTCTATTAAATATTTGCAGTATTCTTTTTTTATGCCAATAGCAAGAGGATTTATTTCGTCTGTACAGGCAGGCTTCCTCCCTGCTGGAGCAAGGGAGTAGCAAGGATTAACAATCTCCTATCTCTTTTATAGGCTAAAACCATAAAATCACCACAGCAACTGGGGCAATACATGATTGGTCACTTTAAAGGTCATACTATAATAGTAAGTTTGCCTTAAGATCAGCTGGTTAGGGGGTTTTTACAACCGGGTGTTGGTCACAGCTATTCTGCTTGGAACTTCTGGTATTTTAATCTCCGGTTCAACTATTATGTCCTATCTGAGTTGATTATGGCTATCTGGGCTGGGTCTGAGTTGATTAAGGCTATCTGGGCTGGGTCGCTGTTTCCTGGGACAGACTTTTAGACTTTTAGTTCCTTGTTCTCATGGGGTGGTGCTCTGCTGAATACTTGAACTGAATGCCTGAATCTGGCCCTAGAACCCAGGATCCTTCATTCCCTCATTTTCTTTTTGGGTACTGTCTCAATCATGAGACTCTGGCAATGTGCTCATGGAAGTAGTCTATCTAGAAGATGGTTTTGTGCCTACCCCTGCAGGCCCAAACTGATTTGCAAGGTCTCTAAAGAGCAGCTGGGACCTGACTTGCAAAGCCAACTCTAGGCTGTAGGGACCTTTGGCCTCCACAAAAAAATTTGTCTCCTATGCCAGGTTTCTTTTTAACTTAGCATTTCAACCTGTTATGGGTTCAGGGATAACGGTTGTAGTTTCTCTTTATTACTGCTTCAAGCTGACATTGGGGCGTTGTTGTTAGCGCCCCAAAAGGTTGAAAAGCTATTAAAGGAACTGGGCTTCAGGGTTTCTGTCAGGAGCACGTAGCTGTCTGATCCAGTAGCCGAGAGACAGGAAACAACCCAGAGAGACAGGAAACAACCCACATGGGTAGAACTGGTTCTCAGGCTTCCAGCCAGTCCAGAGCTCCTAGTCAAGTGGAAATCTGTATTCCTTAGAAGCTGATTCTTTTTCGGCTGGATCATTTCTCTCTCTCTGCAGTATTCTTTTGTTTTGATTTTTTTTGAGACAAGGTCACATTCTGTAGCCCAGATAAGACTAGAAGTCAAAATGAATCCACCTTACCCTCCATAGTGCTAGGAATACAAACATGTCCTACAAAGCCTGGATTGACATAAATGTATAAAGTACTTTCATACTGTGACTTTTCTTTACATATTTGATGAATACTGCAATACATACACACACACAAATATGTACACAGAGACACATATAGACAGGCTAAACTGATTAGTAACTTCCAGTTAAAAGTTAATTCTGCATGTTTCTCAGTTCCCTTTCAAAGTGATGTGATGTTCTTGTCATACAAGCATTTTACTTGCTTGGTTAGAGTTACACCAAGATATTTTATATTATTTATGGCTATTGTAAAGTATGATGTTTCCCTGATTTCTTTCTCAGTCCATTTGTCATTTGTATACAAGAGGGCTACTGCTTTTTGGGGGAGTTAATCATGTATCCAGCCACTTCACTGAAGGTACTTATCAGCTGTAGGAGTCCCCTAGTAGAATTGTTGGGATCACTTATCTATATACTATTACATCATCTGCAAATAGGTACTCCAATTTGTATTCCCTGATCTCCTTCAATTGTCTTACATACTGCCCTAGTTAGAACTTTAGGTGCTATACTGAATAGATATGGGGAGAATAGACAGCCTTGTCTTGTTCTTGATTTTAGTAGAATTGTTTTGAGTTTCTCTCCTTTAAGTTTGATATTGTCTACAGGCTTGCTATAAATTGTCTTTATTATATTTAGGTATGTCACTGATCTCCCCAGGACTTTTATCATGAAGGAGTATTAGATTTTGTCAAAGGCTTTCTCAGCATCTAGTGAGATGATCATGTGATTTTTCTCATGTAGTTTATGTGATAGATTACATTGTCAGATTTTCATATGTTGAACCATCCCTGCACCTCTGGGATGAAGCCTACTTAATCATGGTGGATGGTGCTTTTGATGTATTCTTGGATTTAATTTATCAGTATTTTATTGAGTCTTTTTGCATCAATGTTCATGAGGGAGCTCAATCTGTAATTCCCTTTGTTGAATCGTTGGGTAGTTTCAATATCAGGGCAACTGTGGCCTTAAAAAATGACTCTGCCCCAATGGCCTAGCAATCAGAGGCTGGATAGAACCAAACACAATGGCAAAAAAGTGAAATACTTCCTAATTATAGTCTAATATACTCATAGATCAGTGCCTAGCCCAATTGTCATCAGAGAGGCTTCATCCATCAACTGATAGGAGCAGATGCAGTAATTCACAGCCAAACTTTAGGCAGAGGCCAGGGAACCGAGAAGAAGAGGGGAGTAAGAATTGTAGGAGACAGAGGGGTCAAAGACATCATAAGAATACAGCTCACAATATCAACTAAGTAGGACTCACAGGGGATCAAAGAGACTGAAGTGATAATCAGGGAGCCTGCATTGGTCTGAGCTAGGTCGTGTGTGTGTGTGTGTGTGTGTGTGTGTGTGTGTGTGTGTGTGTGTGTGTGTGTGTTATGGTTGTGCAGCTTGATGTTTTGTGAGACACCTAACAGTGGGAGTGGGAGTGTCTGAATTTTTTTGCCTACCTTGAGACCCATTTCCTATTGGGTTGCCTCACCCAGGCTTGATTTGATGCTATGTGCCTAGTTTTATTGTAACTTGTTATGTCATGTCTGGATGATATCTCTAGGAAGCATGCTCTTTTCTTTTCTGAATGGAAACAAAGAAGGAGTTGATCTGGGGGAAAGGAGATGGGGCAGAAGAGACTGGGAGGGAGGAGGAAGGGGACCTGCAGCTGAGACATAGTATAAGAGAGAAGAACAAAAGAAGAGGAAAGGGGGGAGGGAGGGAGGCTTTACCAACTTAAGTAAGCATTTATCATGTACTGTGAGTTGATGTTTAAAATTTAACAGGAAAGGCTAGAGAGAGTAGTTAAGAATATATGCTTCTCTTTCAGAGGTTCTGAATTCCCAGCACCCACATGGTGGCTCACAACCATCTAAAACTGTAGCCTCAAGAGATCCAATGCCCTCTTTCTGGTGTGCAGATAGATGTATATGCAAATAAAACATCTATATACATAAAATATACAAATTATTCTTTTAAAAAAACTAAAGAAAATATAGGAAAAGGAACTGGTTTTTGTCTTTACGGTTTCACAGAAAAAATTCCCTCCTAGTGTATTTTTTAATTTTAAAAAGTTAGATTTATTTTTCTTTATATAAGCATCAGATCTCCTAGAACTGGGGTTACACATGGTTGTGAGTTACCACAGAGGTTCTGGGAATAGAACTCAGGTCCTTCGAAGGAGCAGCTAGGACCCTGAACCTCTGAGTCGTCTTCCTCATCCCCTTAATTTAGCTCTTAACAAGCTCAAGATGGTCATTCTTTTTTCCTTTGGCAAGCTGAGTTTTCACCTTTCCTATTAAAGAATACACTCTCAGCTTCTCTCAGTACAAACACATTTGCTCCTCTTGAACTTTGGGTCCATTTTTATGGAAAATAAGGATTACTTGATGGTGCCTAGTAAAGCACTTACTGAACAAGCCTGAAAACTGGAGTTCAGTGCCCAACCCACAGAGAGGTGGAAGGCCAGAATGTAAAGAGTAACATCCTGTCTCAACAGATTAAAAATTCAAACAATGGTTCCACAGTGCAGTTCACTTTCTCTGTGTGTTTCTGTCTTTGTTCCCCCCACACACACACATACATTTGTCACATTTTTTTCTTAAAATGTCATTGCTCAGAAAAAAAAATAGATCAGGGACTAAATGAAGATATGAAAAACTAGATAAATCTGAGAAATATTAAGGACTAGACAACAGACTCAGTGATTGAATGTGAGCATAAGTATTTCAAAAGTTATTTGCTCTATTTAAGTGTATATACCACACACACACACACACACACACACACACACACACACAAATGCAATAAAACTGGGGTTTTTGCCAGGTGGTGGTGCATGTGCCTTTAATCCCAACACTTGGTAGGCAACAGCAGGAGAATCTCTGGGTTCTAGCCCAGCCAGGTCTACAAAACAAATTCCCAGATAGCCAGAGATATACACAGAAACCCTATCTAGAAAACAAAAACAAAACAACAAAAATACAGAGTTCTAGAGTAGAACTATACACAACTGGCAAAAAACCAAACCAAACAAAAAACAAAAAAAAGAACAATAAAATGTTTGCAAATCAAGTTCTGCTATACTTATTGATAGGTGCCTAGTCTAGCTGTCATCAGAGGGGTAATTGGAGTAGATGCAGAGACCCCCAGCCAAACATATGGTGGGAGAGAGAATCTAGGCTGGAGATCTCTATCCGGTCCCTCCCCTCCAAACTCAGGGAACCCCAAGGAAGACAGGAAAGAGGAAGCCAGAGGGGAAGAGGACACAGGGAGAACACAGCCTATAGAATCAAAAAGCAGAATTCATAGGGGTTCAGAGACTGAAGTGGCAATAATGGAGCACGCATGGGTCTGTGCTAGGCCCTCTGCATATACACTGTGTTTTTTATAGCTGGGTGTTCTTGTGGGTCTCCTAACAGTGGGAGTGGGGGTGTCTCTGACTCTTTTGCCAGCTTTTGGGACACCTTGCCTCCTACTGGGTTGTCTCGTCCAGCCTTGGTATGAAGGTTTGTGCTTGGTCTTATTGTATCGTGTTTATCATGTTTGCTTGATATCACACAGGGAGGCCTATCTTTTTCTGACAGGGAAATGAAGAGGAGGTGGGAGGATCTGGGGGAGAGGAGGAAGGAGAAGCTTCAGCTCAGGACTTTTTGTGAGAGAGAAGAATAAATTAAAATTTTTAAACCTCTGCATCTTTCTAGATAGATGGGGGACAGCATTAGTAACTTTAACTTCCGGATAAGAAAACAAAGGCTAGGAAATACCAATTAATTTGCCCATACAGTGTGTTAGTAGCAGAACTGAAAAACTCCAGACTCAGCTGAAATTCAGTGCACCTTCTACTACTACACAACATATCCCAAGTACATATTAGTTTACCCTTGAACCACACACTATCATATATCTACAATGCATTTCACATACAATTATTTTACTTGATATTCATAACCTATATGTTAGACAGAGCAGATACTATCATTTACTAATGAATATATACTAAATAGTGCAAGAAAACTGACATAATTTCTTGAACTACAAAGACACCTAAAGTTTATTTGTTGGGTTTAAAAAGAAATCTTACCTATAAAGCCAGTTCCAGAACATCCAAGACTGTTACACAGAGAAACCCTGTCTCAAAAAATCAAAAAAGGGCTAGAGAAATTTCTCAGCAGTTAAAAGCACTGGCTGCTCTTCCAGAGGTCCTGAGTTCAATTCCCAGCAACTACATGGTGGCTCACAATCACCTGTAATGAGATCTGATACCTTCTTCTGACCTGCAGGGATACAAGAAGACAAAATACTGCATACATATAAAAATAAATAAATCTTTCAAAAAAAGCAAAAAAGAACTTTAAGATGGGAAATGAAAAGATGCCAATTGTGAACTTGACAGAACTCCTTGTGTGTACACATGAGGTAAAGTGACTGAAGGAAGAAGAATAGCTTGGGCAGCTTTCAGACCCACCATTGCCTAATTCCAAGTCCTGTGGGTTTATGTACCACAACAGCCTGAGATGAAATACAGTAGGGTGTCTTCAACTTGCAGATCAGGATCTACTAGCACATCTGGAAACTTCAACTCCTGACACTGCAAACTGGTTCCAAAACGTCTTCTCCTCTCTGATGTACCTATCCCCTTCCTGTCATATGGCCTAAATGAGATTCTCGGTGAGATTAAATAAGAAGCAAGCAACTCCCTCTCAGGATTACACTAGCAGAGCCTGCCCTGAACGTGACTGTGCCAAAATTAAAAAGGCTAGGCTGAGCTAGCAAGATGGTCCTCAAGTAAAGCCATTTCTCACCAAGCCTGATGACCTGAATTTAATTCCAAGATCCCACATGGTAGAGCTAATTCTTCTAAGTTGTTCTCTGGCCTTTATACATGGCGCATGTGCATACATAAATATTTTTAGTTTTTTCTAAAAGCTGAGTATTCCTCCCTGGTAAACCCTTTTCCTTTCAGGAGATCTTCACATTTTCTTAATAAACTTATGTTGACTCTTTTTTTAAAAAAATATAAATGAAAAAGCAGGTCCTCCTTATATTAAAGGTGGTTCACAACTATGATCGCAGAACTCAGCAAACTGAGGCAGGAGGACTGTTGTAAGCTCTTGGCTAGTCTGATCTATACATAGTGAGTATGAAGTAAGCCTAGGCTACAGAGTGAGACTTGTGTTAAAAACAAAGCCAGCCCCAAAGCTACTGTTTTCCATGTGTTGCTGCTCACTTGTCTACAAACTTGGTACTTGGGAGGCAGATTTATAAGAATTGCCAAAATGTGAGCTTCTGTGAGTTCAAGGCCAGCCTGATCCACAGAGTGAGTTTTAGGACAGCCAAAGATATACATAAAAACCCTGTCTAGAAAAACCAAAAAAAGAACAACCAAAAGTTCAAGACCAACTTGGACTACATAACAGGTCAGAGTTACATAACATTTATGTCTCACATAAAATGTTAAAAGATCATTATAGAAAAAGATTGGACTGTAGTGATCTATGTAAAAAAGTGATCTTATGTAATCATTTCTACCTGTTTAGTGAAGGGATAAAAAGAACTAAAAAGTGAAAGGACAATAGTTTCAAACCTTTCCACAGCATAATAACACAACAAACCCAAAGGTGAAAAGACAGAAAATACAGGTCATAACAGGCATTTATGTGGCAATCTACTCATGCTGTAAGCTAAACTAAGGAGAAATGAACATAGCTTACAACCAGTTCTTGCTTCAGAAACCTCTACCCAAGTTGTGTTTAGAAGCAACAGAAACCAAGACACAACTGGTCTGGCCAGTTGCTTCAATTATGAAAGGTAATCTAAAATTGACCACATGCTTCAGATGCAGAACATAATCTGCATTTCCAGAGCTGTGGGTATATCTCAATGGCAGACAGCTGGTCTAGCTTGAGTAAGTGCCCAGGCTCCATCCCTGGAGTCACAAAAATTTAGAAGATAAAACAACTACTGGTGAGTCTCAAATGAGTGGGTCAAATAGTTGTAGCTGGTTTTTTTTTCATACTTGGGAAAGGAAAAGATACTATTGCAGAATCACAGTCAGAAATCAAAGCTAGGGCTGGGTGCAGTTGTGCTGATATATTTTATATTTAATAAAACCAGTCTGGAATATCAGAGGACAGATCCACCCACAGTAAGCCACCAGGGTCAGAGAATGGTAACTCCCACCTTTAATCCCAGCCAGGGAAAGACCCCTAGGTGGTGATCTAAAACTAATCCCATAACTCCACAGACAAGTCTTTCTGTGTTTTCTGTGAGTTCAAGGCCTAACTACCACATAGTAGTAGTTCACATCTTTAATCCTAACTCTAGGAATATGATGCAGAGGTGAAGAAGTGAAGAAGGTATTTAAGGCAGGCATAGAAAGACAGAGATTTATTCTGTAGAAGTGAAGAGGAGCCAGAATGAAGAATCTGGAAGATAGCTTTTACCCTGAGAAGTTGGCAAGGTGAGATTTGACTGTGGTCTGTTTCCTCTCTCTGATATTCCAGACTGGTTTTATTAAATATAAAATGTATCACCACATGCAGTGACACACACCTGTAATCCCAGCATTTAGGAGGCTGAAGCCAGAGCATAGCAAATTCAAGGCCAGATTGAACAAACAGGTAAAGTTTGAAGTTAGCCTAAACTATACAGTGAGTTTAGGTCAGCCTCAGCTATATAGAGATCCTCCATCAGAAAAAGGCAGGGGGAAGGCTAGGGCTAGTGATACAGAATTGTTGGCAAAGTCCTTGCCTAGCTTGTGTGAAGCCCTAGATCCAATTTCTAACAGTGTATAAACCAGACATGGTGATATTGAGAAGTCTGAACAGATGCTGCAACAGGCTGCTCAGTCTTCTCTCAGAAATCAGACCTCAATTTCAGTTTTTTGATTCGGAGAGCCACAAACAAAGAGCAATTAATCACTGGTGCCTGGACAAGGACAAGAGAGATAGGTTGCACCAAGCCAAGGCCACTGAGCCAGCCCCCACAGTCAGTATATACTAGGCCAGCCAGCCAGCCTCCACAGCAACTCAAGGACAAAGCCTGGGACTTGTCCAGACCTGCCCCCAAATGCAAAACTGTAGCCCTGGTCAGCCCCTGACTAGCCCTGGCAAACTAGAACACACTAATATGATTGCCATTTGCTTAAGCCAATCATATCTAAAATGACCTAACAACCCTAGGACTCCCCTTGGCTATTCTCTCTCCTCTCTTCTCTCTCTTCTCTCTCTTCTCTTCTCTTCTCTTCTCTTCTCTTCTCTTCTCTTCTCTTCTCTTCTCTTCTCTTCTCTTCTCTTCTCTTCTCTCCTCTTCTCTCTCTCTCTCTCTCTCTCTCTCTCTCTCTCTCTCTCTCTCTCTCTCTCTCTGTCTTAGCCATTTGGCCTTT